>JAULAV010008933.1:0-12653 GCA_030789695.1 Scilla litardierei
CAAAATTGTGACTGTACTGCGCGCTGCGCAAAATTGACTACATTTACCCAAAATTACCCAACATGCACTGCCAGCAAAATTGAGACCATTTTGTGCGCTGAGCTAAACTGCCTATGTTTCACAAAAATTACCCAAAGCGCACTTTCGGCAAAAGTGTGACAGTTTTGCGCTCTGAGCAAAACTGTCAACATTCACCCAAAATACACAGTGCGCACAATCGGCAAAAATGTAACTGTTTTGCGTCCTGGGCAAAACTTTCTACATGTACCCAAAGTTACCTAGCGCGCACAACCCGCAACGTTGTGACAGTTTTGCGCACTACGCAAATATTGGCTACATCTACCCAGAGTGACTTAGCGCGCACAAACTGCAAACTTGTAACCGTTTGTGCGCTAACCAAATATGTCTACATTCACCCAAAGTGACTCAGTGCACACAACTGACAAAATTGTGACTGCTTTGCGTGCTGAGCAAAACTGCCTACATTTACCCAAAAGTACCAGCACGCACACCCAGCAAAATTGTGACAGTTTTGCGCGCTAAGCAAAACTGTCAACATTTACCCAAAATTACCAAGGGCACACAACCAGCAAAATTGTGACCGTTTTACGCTCTATGCAAATAATGTCTACATTTACACAAAGTGACCCAGCGCGCACAACCTGCAAAATTGTGACCGTTTTTGCTTGCTGACCAAATATGTCTACATTTACCCAAAGTGACGCAGCGCGCATAACCTGCAAAATTGTGACCGTTTTCCGTGCTGAGCAAAATTGTCTACAGTTAACCAAATTGACTCAGCGGGCATAGCCGGCAAAATTGTGACGGTTTAAAGCGCGGGACAAAACTGTCTACCTGTACACAAAATCACCAGTGCACACATCCGGTAAAATTGTGACCGTTTTGCGCGTGGTGCAAAAATGTCAACATTTACCCAAAATTACTCAGCCCGCACAATCGGTAATATTGTGACCGGTTTGGGCGCTGAGAAAAACTGTCTAAAATTTCCTAAAATTCCTCAGTGCGAACAACCTGCAAAATTGTGACCGTTTGCATGTTGATCGAAAATGTCTACATTTAACAAAAATTTCTGAACGCTCACACCGGCAAAATGGTGGCCATTTTCCGTGCGGAGCAAAAAATGTCTACATTTAACCAAAATTACATAGTGTGCACATCCTGCAAGATTTTGACCATTTTGCATGCTGAGCAAAAGTGTCTGCATTTACCTAAAATTACAAAATAGTCTACATTTACCCAAAATCACCCAGCGCGCAAAACATGCAAAATTGTCACCGTCTTGCGTACTAGCAAAACTGTGTACGTTTACCCAAAATTTCCCAGCGCGTACAGCCGGCAAAATTGTGACTGTTTTGCGCACTGCGCACAAAATGTCTTCATTTACCCAAAATTACACAGCGTGCACAACCGACAAAATTGCCACCGTTTTGCGCACTCTGCAAAAATGTCTACATTCACCCAAAATTGCCAAGCAGGCACAACCAGCAAAAATTATGACCGTTTTCCGCATTGGGCAAAATTGTCAACATTCACCCAAAATTATGCAGCGCACACAGCCGAAAAATTTGTGACAGTTTTGTGCCCTGCGCAAAACAGTATACATATTTGCCCAGAATTACCCAACGCGCACAGCGGGCAAAATTGAGACCGTTTTGCGCGCAGAGCTAAACTGCATACATTCGAGAAAAATTACGCAACGCGCACTGTCGGCAAAATTGTGACCGTTTTACGCGCTTAGCAAAACTATTTGCATTTTCCAAAAATTACGCAGCGCGCACAACCGGCGAAATTGTGACAGTTTTGCGCGCTGAGCAAAACTGTCTGCCCCAAAATTACACAGTGCGTACAACCGGCAAAAATGTAACCGTTTTTCGTGATGGGCAAAACTGACTACATAGACCCAAAATTAACCAGCGCGAACAACCCGCAACATTGTGACTATTTTTCGCACTAAGCAAATAATGTTACATTTACCCAAACTGATCCAGCGCGCTCATCCTGCAAAATTGTGACCGTTTTTGCGCGCTGACCAAATATGTCTACATTTACCCAAAGTGACTCAGTGCGCACAACTAACAAAATTGTGACCGCTTTGCGTGCTGAGCAAAACTGTCTACATTAACCCAAAAGTACCAGCACGCACACCCGGCAAAATTGTGACATTTTGGCGCCCTGAGCAAAACTGTCTACATTTACCCAAAATTATCCAGTGCGCACAACCGGCAAGAATTGTGACCGATTTGCGTGCTGCGCAAAAATGTCAACATTTACCCAAAATTACATAGCCCACACAACCGGCAAAATTGTGACCGTTTTGCGCGCTGAGCAAAACTGTCTAAAATTTCCCAAAATTCCATAGCGCGCACAACCTGCAAAATTGTGGCCGTTATGCACGTTGAAGAAAAATGTCAACATTGATACAAAATTACTCAACGCTCACAACCGGCAAAATGTTGACCATTTTTCGTGCGGAGCAAAAAATGTCTACATTTAACCAAAATTACCCAGCGCACACTTCTGGCAAAGTTGTGACCGTTTTGCGTGCTGAGCAAAAGTGTCAACATTTACCTAAAATTAAAAAGTATTCTAAATTTACCCAAAATTACCCAGCGCGCAAATCCGGCAAAATTGTGACCGTTTAGCGTACTAGCAAATTTGGGACAGTTTTGCGCGTCTACATTTACCCAAAATTACCCAGCGCGTCTAGCCGGCAAAATTATGACTGTTTTGCGACCTGCGGAAAACAGTATACATTTGCCCAAAATTACCCAACGCGCACAGCGGGCAAAATTGAGACCGTTTTGCGCGCTGAGCTAAACTGCCAATATTTGACTAAAATTACCCAACGCGCACTTTCGGCAAAATTGTAATAGTTTTGCGCGCTGAGCAAAACTGTCTACATTCACCATAAATAGACAGTACGCACAATCGGCAAAAATTTAACTGTTTTGCGTGCTGGGCAAAATTGTCTACATTTGCTTAAAGTTTCCCAGCGCGCACAACCCGCAATATTCTGACTGTTTTGCGCACTACACAAATAATGTCTACATTTACCCAAAGTGACCCAGCGCGCACAACCTGCAAAATTGTGACCGTTTTGTGCGCTAACCAAATATACATTCCCCCAAACTGACTCAGTGCGCACAACTGACAAAATTGTGACTGCTTTGCGTGCTGAGCAAAACTGTCTACACATACCCAAAAGTACCAGCACGCACACCCGACAAAATTGTGACAGTTTTGCGCCCTGAGCAAAACTGTCTACATTTACCCAAAATTATCCAGTGCGCACAACCGACAAGAATGTGACCGTTTTGCGCGCGGGGCAAAACTGTCTACATTTTTCCAAAGTTACCCAGCGCGCACAACCGGCAACATAGTGACCGTTTTACGCGCTACACAAATAATGTCGACATTTACCCAAATTGACCCAGCGCGCACAACCTGCAAAATTGTGACCGTTTTTGCACGCTGACCAAATATGTCTATATTTACCCAAAGTGACCCAACCCGCACAACCTGCAAAATTGTGACCATTTTCCGCGCTGAGCAAAAATGTCTCCATTTAACCAAAATTACTCAGCGTGCAATGCCCGCAAAATTGAGACCGTTTTGCGCACTGGGCAAAATTGCCTACATTTACCCAAAATTTCCAGCGCACACACCCGGCAAAATTGTGACCGTTGTGCTCGCGGACCAAAAAATGTCAACATTTACCCAAAATTATCCAGCCCGCACAAACGGCAAAATTATGACAGTTTTGCGCGCTGAGCAAAATTGTCAACATTCACCCAAAATTGTCAACATTCACCCAAAATTACTTAGCGCGCAATGCCCGTAAAATTGTGACCGTTTTACGCGCTGAGCAAAACTGCCTATATTTCACAAAAATTACCCAACGCGCACTTTCGGCAAAAGTGTGACAGTTTTGCGCTCTGAGCAAAACTGTCTACATTCACCCAAAATACACAGTGCGCACAATCGGCAAAAATGTAACAGTTTAACTTGCTGGGCAAAACTTTCTACATGTACCCAAAGTTACCTAACGCGCACAACCAGCAACGTTGTGACTGTTTTACGCATTACACAAATATTGGCTACATCTACCCAGAGTGACTTATCGCGCACAACGGACAAAATTGTGACTGCTTTGCGTGCTGCGCAAAACTGTCTACATTTACCCAAAAGTACCAACAAAATTGTCGGCAACTGTCTACGTTGACCAAAATTACCCAACGCGCACTGTCGGCAAAATTGTGACAGTTTTGCGCGCTGAGCAAAACTGTCTAAATTCACCCAAAATACACAGTACGCACAATCGGCAAAAATGTAACTGTTTTGCGTGCTGGGCAAAATTGTATGCATTTGCCCAAAGTTACCCAGCGCGCACAACCCGCAACATTGTGACCGTTTTGCACACTACACAAATAATGTCTACTTTACCCAAAGTGACCCAGAGCACACAACCTGCAAAATTGTGACCGTTTTTGCGCGCTGACCAAATATGTCCACATTTAACAAAAGTGACTCAGTGCGCACAACTAACGAAATTGTGACCGCTTTGCGTGCTGAGCAAAACTGTCTACATTAACCCAAAAGTACCAGCACGCACACCCAGCAAAATTGTGACAGTTTTGCGCCCTGAGCAAAACTGTCTACATTTACCCAAAATTGTCCAGCGCGCACAACTGGCAAGAATGTGACCGTTTTGCGGACGGGGCAAAACTGTCTACATTTTCCCAAAATTACCCAGCGCGCACAACCGGCAAAATTGTGACCGTTTTACGCGTTACGAAAATAATGTCCACATTTACCCAAAGAGACCGAGCGCGCACAACCTGCAAAATTGTGACCGTTTTTGCGCGCTGACCAAATATGCCTACATTTACCCAAAGTGACCCAGCGCGCATAACCTGCAAAATTGTGACCGTTGTGCGCGCAGACCAAAAATGTCAACATTTACCCAAAATTACCCAGCCCGCACAAACGGCAAAATTGTGACTGTTTTGGGCGCTGCGCAAAAATGACTAAATTTACCCAAAATTACCCAACGCGCACTGCCGGCAAAATTTTGACCATTTTGCGCGCTGGGCTAAACTGCCTATATTTGATAAAAATTACCCAACGCGCAATTTCGACAAAAGTGTGACAGTTTTGCGCGTTGAGCAAAATTGTCTACATTCACCCAAAATACATAGTGCGGACAATCGGCAAAAATCTAACTGTTTTGCGTGCTGGGCAAAACTTTCTACATGTACCCAAAGTTACCCAGCGCGCACAACCCGCAACGTTGTGACTGTTTTCCGCACTACACAAATAATGTCTACATCTACCCAAAGTGACTTAGCGCGCACAACCTGCAAAATTGTTACTGTTTTGGGCGCTAACAAAATATGTCTACATTTACCCAAAGTGACTTAGTGCGCACAACTGACAAAATTGTGGCTGCTTTGCGGGCTGAGCAAAACTGTCTACATTTACCCAAAAGTACCAGCACGCACATCCGGCAAAATTGTGACAGTTTTGCGCGCTAAGCAAAACTGTCTACATTTACCCAAAATTACCTAGTGCGCACAACCGGCAAAATTGTGACCGTTTTACGCACTATGCAAATAATGTCTACATTTACACAAAGTGACCCAGCGAGCACAACCTGCGAAATTGTGACAGTTTTTGCGCACTGACCAAATATGTCTACATTTACCAAAAGTACCCAGCGCGCATAACCTGCAAAATTGTGACCGTTTTACGCGCTGAGCAAAATTGTGACTATTTTGCGCGCTGGACAAAACTGTCTACATTTACACAAAATTACCAGTGCTCACATCCGGTAAAATTGTGACTGTTTTGCGCGTGGAGCAAAAATGTCAACATTTACCCAAAATTACTCAGCCCGCACAATCGGTAATATTGTGACCGTTTTGGGCGCTGAGAAAAACTGTCTAAATTGTCCTAAAATTCCTCAGCGCGCACAACCAGCAAAATTATGACCGTTTGCACGTTGATCGAAAATGTCTACATTTACCCAAAATTTCTGAACGCTCACTCTGGCAAAATGGTGGCCATTTTACGCGCGGAGCAAAAAATGTCTAAATTTAACCAAAATTACACAGTCTGCACATCCGGCAAAATTTTGACCATTTTGCATGCTGAGCAAAAGTGTCTGCATTTACCTAAAATTACAAAATAGTCTTCATTTACCCAAAATTACCCAGCGCGCAAAACAGGCAAAATTGTGACCGTCTTGCGTACTAGCAAAACTGTGTACATTTACCCAAAATTTCCCAGCGCGCACAGCCGGAAAAATTGTGACTGTTTTGCGCGCTGCGCAAAAAATGTCTACATTTACCCAAAAATACCCAGCGTGCACAACCGACAAATTGGCACCGTTTTGCGCGCTCTGTAAAATTGTCTACATTTATCCAAAATTGCCAAGCGTGCACAATCAGCAAAAATTGTGACCGTTTTGCGCCTTGGGCAAAAATGTGAACATTCACCCAAAATTATGCCGCGCGCACAGTCGGAAAATTGTGACTGTTTTGTGCCCTGCGCAAAACAGTATACATTTGCCATGTATTCCTCAAGCGCACAGCGGGAAAAATTGAGACCGTTTTACGCGCTACGCAAATAATGTTACATTTACCCAAACTGATCCAGCGCGCACATCCTGCAAAATTGTGACCGTTTTACCCAAACTTACTCAGCGCGCAATGCCCTAAAAATTGTGACCCTTTTGCGCGTTTGGCAAAATTGTCTACATTTACCCAAAATTTCCAGTGCATACACCCGGCAAAATTGGGATCGTTGTGGGCACGGACCAAAAATGTCAACATTTACCCAAAATTATCCATCCCGCACAAACGGTAAAATTGTGACTGTATTGCGCGCTACGCAAAATTGACTACATTTACCCAAAATTACCCAACGGGCACTGCCGGCAAAATTGAGACCATTTTGCGCGCTGAACTAAACTGCCTATATTTCACAAAAATTACCCAACGCGCACTTTCGGCAAAAGTGTGACAGTTTTGCGCTCTGAGCTAAACTGTCTACATTCACCCAAAATACACAGTGCGCACAACCGGCAAAAATGTAACCGTTTTGCGTGATGGGCAAAACTGTCTCCATAGACCCAAAATTAACCAGCGCGAACAACCCGTAACATTGTGACTATTTTTCGCACTAAGCAAATAATGTTACATTTACCCAAACTGATCCAGCGCGCACATCCTGCAAAATTGTGACAGTTTTGCGCGCTGACCAAATATGTAGGTCAGAAAAATCCGTAAAAATTTCCGTTGGAACTGGGAAACTGTCATCTTCAAGTTAAAATTAAGAGAAGATAAACGTAGGAACCAGGAGATCGCCATATCTTCCATTAAATATATAAAATAGCCATGAGCTGAGAAAATTCCGCAAAAATGTCCGTTCGAACCAGGAGATCGCCATCTTCAACTTAAAAATAATTGAAGACAAACTTAAGCAATAAAAATCATACCATTTAATAAAAAGATCCATATCTTCCATAAAATTAAGAAAATAGCACCGAGCTCAAAAAATCTGAAAAAATGTTCGTCAAAACCAGGAGATCGCTATATTCAACTTAAAAATAAGAAAAGACAAAATTTGGCAAAAAAAAATCATATCATTTAATAGAAAAATTCTTATTTTCCATAAAATGTAGAAAATATCCATGAGCTAAGAAAAATACGCAAAAATACCTGGCAGAACTGGGAGATCGCTAAATTTAACGAAAAAGACAAAATTCAGCCAAAAATAATATCATTTAAAAACGGTCGATATCTTCCAGATAATACAGAAAATAGTCAGATCTCAGAAAAATCCGCAAAATATCTGGTGGAACTGGGATCTCTCTATCATCATCAACAAAAATATAAGAGAAGATAAAATTAAGCCAAAAATCATATCTTTTAAGAAAATTATCGATATCTTTCATAAAATACAGAAAATAGCCTCGAGGTCAGAAAAATTTGTAAAACATCCATTGGACCTGGGAGACTGCCATCTTCAAGTGAAAAATAAGATAAGACAAAATTAGGCTAGAAAAATCATATCATTTAATAAAAAGATACATATCTTCTAGAAAATAACGAAAATAGCCCCAAGCTACAAAAGATCTGTAAAAATGTCTGTTGGAACGGAAAGATTGCCATGCACAGCTGAAAAATAATAGTAAACAAAATTAATACAAAAATTGAATCATTTAATAAAAAGAAGTAGAAATCGACTCGAGGTCACAAACAACCGAAAAAAACGTCCGTTGGTATGGGGAAATCACCATCTTCAACTGAAAAAAGAGAAAACAAAATTAGGCTATAAAAATCATATCATTTAATAAAAAGATCCATATCCTATTGAAAATGAAAGTACATTCGATCTCAAAAAAATCTGTAAAAATGTCTGTCGGAACCGGGAGGTCGCCATCTTCAGTTGAAAAATAAGAGGAGACAAAATTAGGCTATAAAAATAATATATTTCAATTTAAAAAATACATATCTTCCAGAAAATGCAGAAAAAAAGTCTCAAACTCAGGAAAAATGTGTAAAAATATTTGTTGGAACCGGGAGATTGCCATCTTCAACTGAAAAATAAGAGATTTAAAAATTAGGCCAAAGATCCTATCATTTAATAAAAAATCAATATCTTTCAGAAAATTGAGGAAATAGCCCCGAGCTCAGAAAAATCAGCAAAAATATCCGTTTGAACCGGGAGATCGCCATCTTTAACTAAAAAAAATAAGAGAAGAGAAACTTAAGTTATAAAAATCATATGATTTAATAAAACATCTATATCTTCCAATAACGTAGAAATTATCCCCGAGCTCAGAAAAATTTGCAAAAATATCTGATAGAACTGGGAGATCGTCATTTACAAATGAAAAGTAAGAGAAGACAAAATTGGGATTTAAAAATCATATAATTTAATATAAAGAACTATATCTTACAAAAAATGTAAAAAATAGCGTCGAGCCCAGAAAAATCCGCAATAAAGTCTGTTGGAATTGTGAGATCATCATCTTCAACTAAAAAGGGAAGACAAAATAAGAACAAAAAATCATATCATACAATAAAAAGATCCATATCTTCCAGAAAATGTAGAAAATAGTCCGTAGCTCTGAGAAGTATGCAAAATATCCGTTGGAACCAGGAGATCAGCATATTCAATTGAAAAATAAGAGAAGATAAAATTAGTCCATAAAAATCATATCATTTAATATAACTATCCATATTTTACAGAAAATGTAGAAAATAGCCCCGATCTAAGAAAAATCCGCAAAAAAGTCTGTTAAAGCCGGGAGATCACCTTCTTCTACCTAAAAAAGAAGATAAGACAAAATTTGGCCAAAAAATCATTTCATTTAATAAAAATACGTAGCTTTCAGAAAATGTAGAAACTAAACTCGAGCTCAGAAAAATCTGCAAAAAATGTCCGTTAGAACCGGGAGATCGCCATCCTTAGATGAAAAAAGTGAAGACAAAATTAGGCTATAAAAATCATATCATTTATAAAAATCAGTATCTTACAGAAAATGTAGAAAATAGCACGTAGCTCAAAAAAATTCATAAAAATGTCTGTTGGAACTAGGGATGGCAATTCTACCCGTGGGTACGGATACCCGTGGATACCCACTTGTTTGGGTACGGGTATGGGTAGACTTTTGTACCCATGGGTACGGGTATGGGTACCCATGTTTTACCCATGGGTAAAATTGGACGGGTATGGATATTATATATACATACCCACGGGTACCCGTACCCGGTCATTTTAATATTAATATATTAGTCTTATAAAGTAAATTTCATATAAACCTCAATTAATTATTTTTCAAAAATAAAAACTAAATTAATATATGTAAATATAATGAATAAAAATATAAAACTATGCATAACAATTAACAAACCTAGAGTTAACTTAACACCACAGCCACAGGTTTCAAATTTGAGGTCTCACATGTATAAATACCAATTCAATAGTCAAGGCCAAGGGTTTCCAATTTCCTCCAGCAGGCGGGGTTGCAGCATCTCTAAATATTATTATTTATGTGTTTCATTCAATATTTTCTACATATTGTGATATTCTGTGAGCCAAGTTGCAATTGTGTTGGCTATTGCATTATAAGGCTTAGTGACAGAATGCTTTCTTGTATATATGCCTTAAAACCAGCACTAAACTGTACATGTCTTTGTCAATCTTTTAAACCAGTGAAGATGAGTAAACTGCTAATTTGAACTTGATTTTATATAGTCTCTTGCATACATGTGTATTTTTACTACTTTGATGTTTGAAAAAAAATATAATTTTCAATAATTTTTTACATGTCACTCAAAAAGCTTGCAGTATGGATACGGATATGAATGTTTGTCAATCTTTTTACATGTAATGGGTATGGATACCCATACCCATTAGGTATATGGACATCCATACGATGGGTATGGATATCCAAACCCATACCCAGCGGGTACACGGGTACCCACGTTTATCCGTATACCCGATGGATATGGGTATGGGTATAAAAATTTACCCATCACGGGTATGGGTACGGGCATGGGTACGGGTAAATTAAGCGGGTACGGGTATGGATAATGCATATCCATACCCGCCTACCCGTTTTGCCATCCCTAGTTGGAACCAAGAGATCGCCATCTTCAATGAAAAAATAAGAGAAGACAAAATAGGCCAAAAACAATATCATTTAATAGAATGATCCATATCTTCCAGAAAATGCAGAAAATTGCCCCAAGCTCATAAAAAATCGCAAAAATTTCAGTTTGAACCGGGAGACACCATCTTCAACTGAAAACTAAGAGAACATAAACTTAGATGATAATAAAATATCATTTAATAAAATGATTTATATCTCCCCTAAAATTTAAAAAATTGCACCGAGCTAAGAAAAATCCGAAAAATGTCCGTTGGAATCGAGAGATCGCCATCTTGAACAAAAAAAGAGAAGACAAAATTAGAACCTAAAAGTCATATCATTTAATATATAGACCTATATCTTCCCTAAAAATTAGAAAATAACACCAAGCTCAAAACAATCCACAAAAATGTCCGTTAGAACTGGGAGATTGCCATGTTCAACTGTAAAAATAAGAGAAGACAAAATTATAATATAAAAATCATATCATTTAATATAAAGATTCATATTTTTGGCCCAATTTGCAAAAATGTCTGCTGGAACCGAGAGATCAATATCTTCAACGAAAAAAATAAGAGAAGACAAAAATAAACCAAAAATTTTATCATTTAATAAAACGATCCATATCTTTTAGAAAATGCAGAAAATAGCACCAATCTAAGAAAAATAGGCAAAATGTCGGTTGGAACAGTGAGATCACCATTTTCAACTAAAAAAGAGAAGACAAAATTAGGCCAAAGAAGGTATCATTTAATAAAAAGATTCATATCATCCATAAAATGCAGAAAATAGCCTTGAGCTAAGAAAAATCAGCAAAATGTCAGTTGGAACTGGGATATCGGAATTTTCAACTTTAAAAAGAGAAAACAAAATTAGGCCAAAAATCATATCATTTAATAAAACTATTCATATCTTCCATATAATGTAGAAAATAGGCCAGAGCTCAGACAAATCCGCAAAAATGTCTGATGGAACCTGGAGATTGTCATCTTCAACTGAAAAATAACATAAGCAAAACTTAGGATATAAAAATCATATGATTTAATTAAAAGCTCCTTATCGTCCAGAAAATGTAGAAAATAGCCTCGAGCTCAGAAAAATCTACAAAAATGTCTGTTGGAACGAGGAGATCACCATCTTCAACATAAAAATAAGATAAGACAAAATTAAGGTATCATATCTTTTAATATAAAGATACATGTCTTCCAGAAAATGTACAAAATAGCACCGAACTCAGAAAAATCCGCAAAAATATCCGTTGGAACCGAGAGATCGCACTTTTCAACTTAAAAACAAGAGAAGACAAAATTAGGCCAAAATCATATCATTTAATAAAATGATTCATATTTTCCATAAAATTCAGAAAATAGTCCCGAGCTCAAAAAATCTACAAAACTATCTGTTGGAACCGGGAGATCGTCGTATTCAACTGAAAAATAAGAGAAGAAAAAACTAGGCTATAAAACATATCATTTAATATAACAAACCATACCTTACCGAAAATATAGAAAATAGCCCTGAGCTTAGAAAAATCCACAAAAAGACCGTTGGAACCGGGGGATCGCCTTCTTCAACCAAAAAAAAGAAGAGAAGATAAAATTGGGCCAAAAAATCATTTCATTTAATAAAAAATACATATCTTTCAGAAAATATAGAAAATAGACTTGAGTTCAGAAAAAATCTGCAAAATGTCCTTTGGAACCAGTAGATGGCCATCCTCAAATGAAAAATAAGTGATGACAAAATTAGGCTATAAAAATCATATCATTTATAAAATCCATATCTTACAGAAAATGAAGAAAATAGCAAGTAACTCAAAAAATCAGCAAAAATATCAGTTGGAACCAAGAGATTGCTATCTTCAACGAAAAAAATAAGAGAAAACAAAATTAGGCCAAAAATCATATCGTTTAATAGAACGATCCACTTCTTCCAGAAAATGCAGAAAATAACCTGAGATCATAAAAAT
>JAULAV010008934.1:0-52818 GCA_030789695.1 Scilla litardierei
TCAACAGACATTTTTTGGCCCAATTTTGTCTTCTCTAATATCATTTAATAAAACGATCCATATATTCCAGAAAATGTGAACAATAGTCCGCAGCTCAAAAATATCCGCAAAAATGTCCTTTTGAGCCGGGAGATCGCAAATTTCTAATGGAAAATAAGAGAAGACAAAATTAGGCCAAAAGTCATATCATTTAATAAAACCATCCATATCTTCCAGAAAATGTGAAAAATAGCCCGTAACTCAAAAAAATCCGCAAAAATGTCAGTTGGAACCGAAAAAAGGCCATCTTCAACTGAAATATTAGAAAAGACAAAATTAGGCCAAAAAATCAAATCATTCAGTATAAAGATCACCATCGTCAACTGGAAAATAAGAAAAGGCAAAATTAGGTTATAAAAATCATATCATTTAATAAAAAGACACATATCTCCCATAAATTGTAGAAAATAGCCCGAAGCTCAGAAAAATCTGCAAAATTGTCTAATGGAACCGGGAGATCGCCATCTTCAACTTAAAAAATAATAGAAGACTTAAGCTATAAAAATCATATCATTTAATAAAAATATTCATATCTTCGATAAAATAAAGAAAATAGCACAGAGCTCAGAAAATCCGCAAAAATATCCGTTAGAATCGGTAGATCGGTATGTTCAACTGAGAAAAGAGGACAAAATTAGGCAATAAAAATCATATCATTTAATAAAAAGATTATTATTTACCATAAAATGTAGAAAATATCCCTGAGCTAAAAAAATACGCAAAAATATCCGTCGAAAATAGGAGAGCACAAAATTTAAGGAAATACAGAGAAGACAAAATTAGGCCAAAATATCATATCATTTTATAAAATGACCGATATCTTCCAAATAATACAGAAAATAGCCTAGAGCTAAGAAAAATCCTCAAAATAACCCGTAGGAATCGGGAGATCACCATCATCAACGAAAAATCTAAGAAATGAAAAAATTAAACCAAAAAATCATAGCATTTAATAAAACGATTGTTATCTTCAAGAAAATACAGAAAATAGCCCCGAGGTCAGAAAAATCCGCAATAATTTCAGTTGGAACCGGGAAATCTTCGGATTAAAAATAAGAGAATACAAGCGTAGGCTATAAAAATCATATCATTTAATAAAAAATCCATATCTACAATAAATGTAGAAAATAGCCTCGAGTTCAGAAAAATCTACAAAAATTTCCATTTGAACTGGGATATCGCCATTTTCAAATGAAAAATTAGAGAAGACAAAATTAGGCTATAAAAATCATATCATTTAATAAAAAGATACATATCCTTTAGAAATGTAAAAATACACTTGAGCCCATAAAAATATCCAAAAACTGTCTGTTGGAACTTGGAGGTCGCCATCTTAAACTGAAAAATAAGAGGAGACAAAATTAGGCTGTAAAATAATATATTTCAATATAAAGATCCCTATCTTCCAGAAAATGCAGGAAATAGTCCTGAGCTCAGGAAAAATACGCAAAACGTCCATTGGAACCGGGAGATCGCCATCTTCAACTGAAAAATAAGAGAATAGAAAATTAGGCCAAAAATCCTATCATTTACTAAAAAGATCAATTTCGTTTAAATTTTTTTGGAAATAGCCCCAAACTAAGAAAAAATCAGCAACAATATCTATTGGAACTGGGAGATCGCCATCTTTAACTGAAAAATAAGAGAAGAGAAACTTAGGTTATAAAAATCATATCATTTAATAAAACATCCATATCTTCCAGAAAATGTAGAAAATAGTCCAAGCTCAGAAAAATCTGCTACAATATCCGATGGAACCGGGAGATCGCCATCAACAAATGAAAAATAAATGAAAACAAAATTAGTATTTAAAAATCATATCATTTAATATAAAGTTCCATATCTTACAGAAAATGTAAAATATAGCACCAAACTCAGAAAAATTTGCAAAAATCTCTGTTGGAACCGGGAGATCATCATCTTCAACTGAAAAAAAGAAAGACAAAATTCGGCCAAAAATCATATCATTTAATAAAAGGATCCATATCTTCCAGAAAATGTAGAAAATAGTCCGGAGCTCAGAGAAGTCTGCAAAATGTCCGTTAGAACCGGGAGATCATCATATTCAACCAAAAAAAGAAGAAGATAAAATTAGGATATAAAAATCATACCATTTAATACAAACATCCATATTTTACTGAAAATGTAGAAAATAGCTTGAGCTTAGAAAAATTAGCAAAAAGTAAGTTGGAACCGGGAGGTCGCCTTCTTTAACCGAAAACGAAGAGAACAAAATTAGGCCAAAAATCATATCATTTAATAAAAATACATATCTTTCAGAAAATGTAGAAAATAGACTCGAGCTCAGAAAGATCAGCAAAAATTTTAGTGTGAACCGGGAGATCGGCATCATCAACTGAAAAATAAAAGAAGAGAAAATTAGGCTAGAAAAATCACATCATTTAATAAAAAGATCCATATCTTACAAAAATGTAGAAAATAGTCCTGAGCTCAGAAATATCGGCCAAAATGTCCGTTGGAACCGGGATATCGCCATCTTCAAGTGAAAAATAAGAGAAGACAAAATTAGGCTACAAAAATCATATAATGTAATAAAAAGAGCTAAATCATCTAGAAAATGTAGAAAATAATCTCGAGCTTAGAAAAATCTGCAAAAAGTCCATTGGAACCGGGAGATCGCAATCTTCAGCTGGAAAAATAAGAGAAGACAAAATTAGGCCAAAATATCATATCATTTAATAAACCGATCCATATCTTCCAAAATATGGAAAATAGACTGGAGCTCAGAAAAATCTGCAAAAATGTTCGTTGGAACCGGATGATCGCTATCTTCGACTGGAATATAAGAGAAGACAAAATTAGGCCAAAAAATCATATCATTTAATAAAAAGATCGCCATCTTCAACTTGGAAAATAAGAGAAGACAAATTTAGGCTAGAAAAATCATATTAATTTATAAAAAGATCAATATCTTTCATAAAATGTATAAAAGATGACCAAGCTCAGAAAATGATATATAAAATCTTTTCAGTTAAGAGAAAACAAATTTAGGCTAGAAAAATTATATTAATTTATAAAAAGATCAATATCTTCCATAAAATGTGTAAAAGAAGACCAAGCTCGGAAAATGATATATAAAATCTTTTCAGTTGAAGATGGCAATATCCCGGTTACAACAGACATTTTTATAATTGCAGATGGCGATTTCCCGGTTCCGAATTTTGTATTCCCTTATATTTCAGTTGAAGATATCGATTTCATAGTTCCAATGAACATTTTTTGGCCGAATTTGGTCTTCTCTGATATCATTTAAGATAATGATCCATATATTCCAGAAAATATGGAAAATTTCCTGGAGCTCAGAAATATTCACAAAGATGTCTGCTAGAACCGGGAGATTGCCAACTTCAACTGGAAATTAAGACAAGACAAAATTAGGTCAAAAAATCATTTCATTTAATAAATTGTTTCACATCTTCCAGAAAATGTGGAAAATAGCCTGGAGCTCAGAAAAATCCGTAAAAATTTCCTTTGGAACCGAGAGAAAGCCATCTTAAACTTAAATATAAGAGAAGAAAAAATTAGGCCAAAAATCATATCATTCAATAAAGATCGCCATCTTCAACTGGAAAATAAAAGAAAACGGATTTAGGTTATAAAAATCATATCTTTTTATTAAAAGATTCATATCATCCGTAAAATGTAGAAAATAGCCCTGAGCTCAGAAAAACCTGCAAAAATGTCTATTGGAACCAGGAGATCGTCATCTTCAACTTAAAAATAATAGAAGACAAACTTAAGCTATCAAAATCATATCATTTAATAAAAAGATCCACATCTTCTATAAAATGAAGAAAATAGCACCGAGCTCGGATAATCTGAAAAAATGTCCGTTTGGAACTGGGAGATCGTGATGTTCAACTGAAAAATAAGAGAAGACAAATTTGGCAATAAAAATCATATTATTAAGATAAAGATTCTTATTTTCCATAAAATGTAGAAAATATCCCCGAGCTACGAAAAATCCGTAAAAATAACCTTTAAACTGGGAGACCACAAATTTAACGAAAAAAAGAGAAGACAAAATTAGGCCAAAAATCTTATCATTTAATAAAACAATCGATATCTTCCAGATAATACAGAAAATTGGCCATGGCTTAGAAAAATCATATCATTTAATAAAAAGATCTACATCTTACAGAAAATGTAGAAACAATTCTCGAGCTTAGAAATATCGACAAAAATGTCCGTTGGAACCGGGATATTGTCATGTTCAACTAAAAAATAAGAAAAGACAAAATTAGCCTACCAAAATCATATAATGTATAAAAGATCCATATCTTCGAGAAAATGTAGAAAATAGCCCGAGCTCATAAAAATCTGCAAAAATGCCCGTTGGAACAGGGAGATCTCCATCTTCAACTGGAACATAAGAGGAGATAAAATTAGGCCATAATATCATATCATTTAATAAAACGATCCATTTTTCCAAAAATGTGGAATATAAGCCTGAACTAAGAAAAATCTGTAAAAATTTTCATTGGAACCAGGAGATCGTCATCTTCAACTAGAAAATAAGAGAAGACAAATTTAGTTGAAGATTTTCATGGACGCGATCACCTTCCGATTCCTCATTGGCTTGACAGCTCAAGAGGGTTTAGATATGCAGCTTATGGACGTCATAACTACATATCTACATGGCAACTTAGACCGAGATATCTATATGAGATTACCTGAAGGTTATTCCTTGCCTGCAGCACTAAAAGAGAGACAATGTGACATCTACTCAGTGAAACTGCAAAGATCATTGTATGGTCTAAACAATCTGGAAGGATGTGGTATAACAAACTGAGTGACTTCCTTGCAAAACAAGGATTTACAAATGACCCAGTCTGTCCTTGCATCTTTATAAGAGCAAAGGCAACAGGATTTGTCATTATAGCCGTCTATGTGGACGACTTGAACCTCATCGGATCTCCTAAAGAGATCGCCGAGATTTCTAGAAGCTTGACACAAACCTTCGAGATGAAAGACCTCGAAAAGTCAAAATTCTGTTTAGGCATTCAAATAGAGCATCTTAACGATGTGATCCTGTTACATCAATCAACTTACACATCGAACTTGTTGAAAAAGTTCCAAATGGATAAGTGCCACCCCCTCAGTACCCCAATGGTCGTCAGATCATTGGATGTGCATAAAGACCCTTTCTGGCCACTGGAAGAGGGGGATGAAGTACTAGGCCCTGAAATGCCTTATCTAAGTGCTATAGGTGCACTCCTTTACCTGGCTAACTGCACTCACCCTGACAAAGCATTTACAGTCAATCTACTAGCAAGATATAGTGCTGCACCTACACAGTGGTGCTGGGCTGGATTTAAGCATCTTCTGCGCTACCTCCAAGGGTCCATAGACTTAGGTATATTCTACAGAAAAGTGGCAACAACATGTTTAATTGGTTATACTGATGCAGGTTACAGGTCCGATCCTCATACAGAGAAGTCTCAGACCGGATACATGTTTACCTATGGCAGCACTGCCATATCCTGAAGATCTGTAAAGCAGACCATGACAACCGTCTCATCCACTCACTCAGAACTTCTAGCGATCCATGAAGCAAGCAAAGAGAGTTTCTGTTTACGCTTTGTGATCCAGCACATTCTCACCTCAACCAGCCTGATGACCAGCGTCCTTGCGCCTACACCACTCCATGAAGACAATGCAGCATGTATAGCCCAGCTACAGGACGGCTACATCAAAGGCGAAAAGACGCAGCATATCTCCCCCAAGTTCTTCTGGATGCACGACCTTCAGAAGCAAAAGCAGATTGAGGTACAGAAGATCCAATCATTTAATAACTTGACAGATTTGCTTACCAAATCCTTGCCCACTAGTATCTTTTAGAAACTTGTATATGGGATTGGGATGAGGAGAGTGAGAAAATGTAAATAGGCCAGGATGAGAGGACTATGAACATATAGATACATATGAGACTGATATATAGATTCATAGGAAATCTGCAAGCCTGAAGCTTGGTCAGATAAGGGGGAGTCAACTGTAGAGTTGTATTCTTTTCCCTTGGCTATTGGTTTTTTCCCACAGGGTTTTCCATAGTCAAGGTTTTGACGAGGCAACCTCGTTGACTCTGGATCCTGAAGTATCCACCCCTAGACACATCCCTAAATCAGGGGAAGTTATGGATAAACTGTTCTTTATTTAACAAGGCAGTTATCCTAACTCGGATCCTGAAGAATCCACCTCTTATTCAATGTTGGTTGGATAAGGGGAAGTATTATGAATAGGCCCATGAGTCCCATTGGGTATTCGGCCCATCATTGAAAGCTATATATATATATTGGTAAGGGGGCTCTTAACCCCTTACACATATTACTCTACTTTTCCCTTCACAACAATCATTTAATAAAAAGATCCATATCCTCCCAAAAATGCAGAAAATAGCCCCGAGCTCAGAAAAATCAGCAAAATGTCAGTTGGAACAGGGAGATCGAAATTTTCAACTTAAAAACAAGAGAAAACAAAATTAGGCCAAAAAATGGTATCATTTAATAAAACTATTTATATCTTCCAGATAATGTAGAAAATAGGCCAGAGTTTAGAAAAATCCGCAAAAATGACCAATGTAATCGAGAGATCGTCATCTTCAACTGAAAAATAAGATAAGCGAAACTTAGGTTATAAAAATCATATCATTAAATAAAAATCTCCATAGCGTCCAGAAAATGTAGAAAATAACCTCGAGCTCAGATAAATCCAAAAAAATGTCAGTTTGAACAGGGAGATCGCACTCTTCAACTTAAAAATAAGAGAAGACAAAATTGGGCCAAAAATCAAAGCATTTAATAAAACGATTCATATCTTCCATAAAATTTGGAAAATAGGCCGGAGCTCGGAAAAACTGCAAAAATGTCTGTTGGAACTGGAAGATCGCTATCTTCAACAATAAAATAAGAGAAGATGAAATTAAACCAACAACTTATATCATTTAATAAAACTATCCATATCTTCAAGAAAATGGAGAAAAATAGGATGTTGGAATAGTGAGATCACCATCTTCAACTTAAAAATAAGAGAGGACAAATTTAGGCCAACGATGATTTCATTTAATAAAAAGATCCATATCTTTTAGAAAATGAAGAAAATAGCCCCGAGCTCAGAAAAATCGGCAAAATGTCAGTTGGAACCGGGAGATCGGAATTTTCAACTTAAAAATAATAGAAAACTATTCATATCTTCTAGATAATGTAGAAAATAAGTCGGAGCTCAGAAAAATCCCCAAAATGTCCAATGGAACCGGGATATCGTCATCTTCAACTGAAAAATAAGATAATCAAAACTTTGCTAATAAAAATCATATCATTTAATAAAAAGCTCCATATCGTCCAGAAATGTTAAAATTAGCCTCGAGCTCAGAAAAATCTGCAAAATTTCGGTTGGACCGAGACGATCACAATCTTCAATTGAAAAAAATAAGAGAAGACAAAATTAGGGTATGAAAATCATATCATTTAATAAGTCTTCCAGAAAATGTAGAAAATAGCTGCAAACTCAAAAAGACCCGCAAAAATATCCATTGGAACTGGGAGATCGCACTCTTCAACTTAAAAAAAGAAAAGACAAAATTAGGCCAAAGAATTATATCATTTAATAAAATGATCTATATCTTCCAGAAAATTTAAAAATTAGCCTGGAGCTCAGAAAATCCGCAAAAATAGCCGTTGGAAACGCGATATCCCTATCAACTGAAAATTAAGAAAAGATAAAATTAGGCCAAAAATCTTATCATTTAATAAAAATTCCATATCTTCTATAAAATAAAGAAAATAGCACCGTGCTCAGAAAATCTGCAGAAATGTCTGTTAGAATCAGTAGATCACTATGTTTAACTGAAAAAAGAGAAGGCAAAATTAGGCAATAAAAATCATATCATTTAATATAAAGATTCTTATTTTCCATAATATGAAGAAAATATCCCCGAGCTCAGAAAAATCTGCAAAAATATTCGTCAGAAACATGAGAGCGCAAAATTTAACGAAATACAGAGAAGACAAAATTAGGCCAAAATTTCATATCATTTAATAAAATGATCGTTATCTTCCAAATAATAAAGAAAATAGACCAGAGTTAAGAAAAATCCTCAAAAATATCCGTGGAAACAGGGAGATTAGCATCATCAACGAAAAATCTAAGAGAGGACAAAATTAGACAAAAAATCATAGCATTTAATAAAATGATCGTTATCTACCAGAAAATAGCCACGCGGTCAGAAAAATCCGCAAAAATTTCCGTTGGAACCGGGAAACTGGAATCTTCAAGTGAAAAACAAGAGAAGACAAACGTAGCCTATAAAAATCATATCATTAATAACCCACAAAAATGTCCGTTGGAATCGGGACATCGCAATCTTCCATTTGAAAATAAGAGAAGACAAAATTAGGCCAAAATATCATATCATTTAATAAAACGATCCATAGCTTCCAAAATGTGGAAAATTAGCTGGAGCCTGGAAAAATCTGCAAAAAATGTCTCTTGGAACATGGAAATCGCCAACTTCAACTGGAAATTAAGAGAAGACCAAATTAGGCCAGAAATCATATCATTTTATAAAAGTGGAAAATAGCCCTGAGCTCGAAAAAATCCGCAAAAATTTCCTTTGGTACCCAAAGAATGCCATCTTCAACTTAAATAAATGGGAAAAAAAATTTCAGCAAAAATCAAATCATTCAATAAAGGTCCACATCTTCAACTGGAAAATGAAAGAAAAGAAATTTGTGTTATAAAAATCATATCATTTAATAAAAAGATCCATATCTTCCATAAATGTAGAAAATAGCCCGGAGCTTAAACGAATCTGCAAAATATCTGTTGGAACTGGGAGATTGTCATCTTCAACTTAAAAATAATAGAAGATAAACGTAAGCTATTAAAATCATATCATTTAATAAATAGATCCATATCTTCCATAAAATAAAGAAAATAATACCGAGCTCAGAATATCCAAAAAAATGTCCGTTGGAACCGGGAGATCGCCATGTTCAACTGAAAAATAAAAAAAGGCGAGCTCAGAAAAAATAAAGATCCATATCTTAAGAAAATGTAAAATATAGCACCGAGCTCAGAAAAACTGCAAAAATATCTATTGGAACTGAGAGATCGTCGTCTTCAACTGAAGAAAGGAAAGACAAAATTAGGCCAAAAAATCATATCATTTATCAAAAAGATCCATATCTTCCAGAAAATATAGAAATTAGTCCATAGCACAGAGAATCTACAAAATGTCTGTTGGAACCGGGAGATCATCATATTCAACCGAAAAATAAGAGAAGATAATATTAGGCAATAAAAATCATATAATTTAACATAAAGATCCATATTTTACAAAAAATGTAGAAAATAGCCCCAAGCCTAGAAAAACCTAAAAAAGTCTGTTAGAACCGAGAGATCGCCTTCTTGAACAGAAAAGAAGAGAAGACAAAATTAGGCCAAAAAAGATAGCACTTAATAAAAAATACATATCTTTCAGAAAATATAGAAAATAGAATCGGGCTTAGAAAAATCCTCAAAAAAATCCGTTAGAACCTGGAGATCGCATCCTCGAATAAAAAATAATTGATGACAAAATTAGGTTATAAAAATAATATCATTTATTAGATCCATATCCTACAGAAAATGTAGAAAATAGCACGTAGCTAAAAAAACTCGCAAAAATGTCCGTCGGAACATAGAGATCAACATCTTCAGCGAAAAAAATCAGAGAAGCCAAAATTTGGCAAAAAATCATCTCAAACGATCCGTATCTTTCAGAAAATGAAGAAAATAGCCACAAGCTCATAAAAATTCGTAAAAATTTCAGTTTGAACTCGGAGACGCCATCTTCAACTGAAAAATAAAAGAAGATAACCTGAGACGATAAAAATCATATCTTTTAATAAAAATATCCAATCTTCCATGAAATTTAGAAAATAGCACCGAGCACATAAAATTTTGAAAAAATGTCTGTTGGAACTGAGAGATCGCCATTTTCAATAGATAAATAAGAGAAGACAAAATTAGAACCTCAAAATCATATCATTTAATATTTTTGACCCATATCTTCCACAAAATGTAGAAAATAGCACTAAGCTCAGAAAAATCTCTATCTTCAACAGAAAAAAATAAGATAAGTCAAAATTAAACAAAGAAAATTATATCATTTAATAAAACGATCCACATCTTCCAGAAAATGCAGAAAATAGCACCGATCTCAGAAAAATCGGTGAAATATCAGTTGGAACAGTGAGATCACCGTCTTCAACTTAGAAAATTAAGAGAAGACAAAATTAGGCCAAAGATGATATCATTTAATAAAAAGATCCATATCATCTAGAAAATGCAAAAAATAGCACCGAGCTCAAAAAATCTGCAAAATGTCAGTTGGAACCGAGAGATCAGAATTTTCAACTTTAAAAAATAAGAGAAAACAAAAGTAGGCCAAAAAAATCATTTTATTTAATAAAACTATTCATATCTTCCAGATAATATAGAAAATAGGCCAAAGCTCAGAAAAATAAGATAAGCGAAATTTAGGTTATAAAAATCATAAAAAGCTACATATCGCCTAAAAATGTAGAAAATAGCCTCAAGTTCAAAAAAATCTGCAAAATGTATGTTGGAACGTGGAGATCGCATTCTTCAATAAAAAATAAGAGTAGACAAAATAAGGGTAAGTAAATCATATCATTTTATATAAAGATATATGTCTTCCAGTAAATGTAGAAATAGCACAGAACTCAAAGAAATCTGTAAAAATATCCGTTGGAACCGAGAGATCGCACTCTTCAACATAAAAATAAGAGAGGGCAAAATTAGGCTAAAAAATCATATCATTTAATAAAACAATCCATATCTTCTAAAATTTTAGGAAATAGCTCAGAGCTAAAGAACATACGCAAAAATGTCCGTTGGAACCGTGGGATTGCCATCAACTGAAAACTAAGAAAACTCAAAATTAGGCCAAAAAATCATATCATTTAATAAAAAGGTCCATATCTTCCAAAAAAGTAGAAAAATTGCCATAATGTAAGAAAAATCCACCAAAATGTCCGTTGGAACTGGGAAATCGACATATTCTACTAAGAAACAGGAGAAGACAAAATTAGGCCAAAGAATCATATTGTTAAAAAAAGAAACATATCTTCCAGAAAATGTAGAAATAGCCCCAAACTAAAAAAATCCGCAAAAAATGTCCGTAGAAAACTGGAGATCTCCACCTCCAACTAGAAAATAAGAAAAGACAAAATTAGGCGAAAATATCATATCCTTTAAAAAAACAATCCATATCTTCCAAAAATATGGAAAATAGGCCGGTGCTCAAAAAAATCCGTAAAAATGTTCGTTGGAATCGGATGATCGCCATCTTCAACTAGAATATAAGAGAAGACAAAATTAAGCCAAAAATCATATCATTTAATAAAATGATCGTCATCTTCAACTGGAAAATAAGAGAAGACAAATTTAGGTCAAAAATTCAAAACATTTAATAAAACGATCGACATCTTCCAGAAAATATAGAAAATAGCCTCGAGTTCAGAAAATCTGCAAAAATGTCTGTTGGAACTGTGAGACCGCCATTTCAAGTGAAAAATAAGAGAAGATAAACATAGGCTATAAAAATCTTTAAAAATATCTATATCGACAATAAAACGCAGAAAATAGCGTCGAGGTCAGAAAAATTCGCAAAATTTCCGTTGGAACCAGGAGATTGCCATCTTCAATTGAAAAATAAGAGAAGACAAAATTAGAATCGAAAAATATCATTTAATAAAAATCTCTATATCTTACAGAAAATGTGGAAACTAGTCTCGAGAAGATCGACATTTAATAAAAATCATATCATTTAATAAAAAGATCGTTATCTTCAACTGGAAAATAAGAGAAGACAAATTTAGGATAGAAAAATCATACCAATTATAAAAAGATACATATCTTTCATAAAATGTATAAAATAGCACCTGATATGAATATTTTGGAAGAGCCCGAAGAAAAAGGAGGCCCAAGCCCAAGCCCAGAAAGGGAAGACCACAAACGAGTTTAGGCCCACCCGACGAGGCCCGCAGATAAGCCCGACGTTCGACCGACCCGGCCCAGGGGGGCGCACGATTAGCTCGCGTCCTCCAGAGATAAACTGTTCCCCTAAATCCGTGGCACCTTAATGGCCAAAAAGCGGCCCATTTATCAATGCTCCCCACGACGCACGCAGGCCTTGATGAGGGCGGATCACAGGGGCATGAGGGGAGGCAGACGAGGAACGTGGATTGAGGACAATCGTGAGATAAACCCTATAAAGGGATGGTATGGACAGCCGAGAAAGGGATCGAATCCCAGGTAACAGAATCTGAGGTACTTCATCAACGGACTTGCGTTCGCCATTAATTTGCCTTCCTTCGTTCGGGCAGAGGGTCAGCGTACCGATCTCCTCTCGAGTCGTACCTACCCCACCGGGCTTACATCAGATCTTGATCTGAATTTAGCATTGGAGGGGACTTGGCCAGAACCAAGGTCCGGCCCCCCTGACGAGTTTTCTCGTCTGTCTAGGAAGGAACTGAACAAGGCACCGAGGCTACTCCTCAGCGCAAGACGATCCCGCCTGTTACAAGCGAGCACCGCCACCGACTGAAGACCAAGCGACAGCCGAGGCGCCGAGGCTGCCCCTCGACGCTAGTCCCACCAAAGCCGAGCACGTACCACGGAGCCAAGGCTTACCTCATGCTCCGTATTGACTGAGGACTGACCCTTCGCTCGAGGCATCCGCTCGTCTTCGTCTCTATCACCGACCCACGCTGTGTCCACGTGAGCACGGTATGACCGAGGGATCTCAATCGGTCCCTTGAACACGTTGACTGCCTAGTTGTCGGTCAACGAGTCAGTGGTGAGAAAACACCCCCAAACAGCACCAAAAATCATTTCAGTTGAAGATGGCGATATCCCGGTTACAATGGACATTTTTTATAAATAAAGATGGCGATTTCCATGTTTCGAATTTTGTCTTCTCTAATCTTTCAGTTGAAGATGGCAATTTCCTGGTTCTAACGGGCATTTTTGGCCTAAGTTTGTCTTCTTTTATATCATTTAATAAAACGATCCATATATTCCAGAAAATATGAAAAATATCACGGAGCTCAGAAATATCCACAAAAATGTTCATTGGAACCGGAAGATCGCCAACTACTCCTAGAAATTAAGAGAAGACAAAATTAGGCCAAAAAATCATATCATTTAATAAACGTTTCATAGCTTCCAGAAAATGTGGAAAATAGCCCGGAGCTCAGAAAAATCTGCAAAAAGTTTGTTGGAATCGGGATCGCCATCTTCAACTGAAAAATAATTAAAGACAAACTTAAGCAATAAAAATCTTATCATTTAATAAAAAGATCCATATCTTCCATAAAATAAAGAAAATAGCACAGTACCCAGAAAATCAGCAAAAATGTTAGTTAGAACCGGGAGATCGCTATGTTCAACTAAAAAAATAAGAGAAGACAAAATTAGGCAATAAAAATCATATCATTTAATATAAAGATTCTTATTTTCCATAAATGTAGAAAATATCCCCGAGCTAATAAAAACCCGCAAAAATATCTGTCAAACCATGAGATCGCCAAATTTAACGAAAAAAGAGAAGACAAAATTCACCCAAAAAATCATATCATTTAATAAAACGATTGACATCTTCCAGATAATACAGAAAATAGGCCTTAGCTTAGAAAAATCCGCAAAAATATTTGTTGGTTCCAGGTGTTCGCCATCATCAATGAAAAAAAATAAGAGAAGACAAAATTAGGTCAAAAATCATTACATTTTATAAAACAATCGATATCTTCCAGAAAATACAGAAAATAGCCTCGAGTTCAAAAACAATCTGCAAAACTGTCCGTCGGAACTGGGAGACATCCATCTTCAAGTGAAAAATAAGAGAAGATAAACGTAGGCTATAAAATTCATATAATTTTAAAAAAATCCATATCGACAATAAAACACAGAAAATAGCACCGAAGTCGAAAAAATTTGCAAAAATTTCCATTGGAACCTAGAGATTGCCATCTTCAATTGTAAAATAAGAGAAGACAAAATTAGAATAGAAAAATCAATTCATTTAATAAAATGATCTACAAAAATGTAGAAACTAGTTTCGAGCTCAGAAATATCGGCAAAAATGTCTGGTGGAACCGGGATATTGCCATCTTCAACTGAAAAATAAGAGGATACAAAATTAGCCTACAAAAAACATATAATGTAATAAAAGATCCGTATTTTCGAGAAAATGTAGAAAATAGCCCTGAGCTCAGAAAAATCCGCAAAAATGTTCGTTAGAACCGGAAGATCGACATCTTCAACTGGAAAGTAAGAGGAGACAAAATTATGCCAAAATATCATATCATTTAATAAAACGATCCATGTCTTTCAAAAATGTAGAAAATATGCCGGATTTCATAAAAATTCGCAAAAATTTCCATTGGAACCAGAAGATCGCCATCTTCAATTGGAAAATAAGGGAAGATAAATTTAGGCTAGAAAAATCATATCCTTTAATAAAAATATCATATCTTTCATAAATTATAAAAATTAGCACCAAGCTCTAAAAATGATATACATAAAGCTTTTTGGTTGAAGATGGCGACATCCCTATTAGAATGGACATTTTTATAGATGAAGATGGTGATTTCATGTTTTCGAATTTTGTATTCTCTTATATTTCTGTTGAAGATGGCAATTTTCCGGTTTTTGGCCTAATTTTGTTTTCTTCAATATCATTTAATAAATTGATCCATATCTTCTAGAAAATGTGGAAAATAGCCTGGAGCTCAAAATAATCCGAGAAAATGTCCTTTTGGGACTGAGAGAATACCATCTTCTACTAAAATATGAGAGACGACAAAATTTGGCCAAATAATCATAAAATTTAATATAAAGATCGCAATCTTCAATTGGGAAAATAAGAGAAGACAAACTTTGGTTATGAAAATCATATAATTTAATAAAAAGATACATATCTTACATAAAATGTAGAAAATAGCCCTGAGCTCAGAAAAATCCACAAAAATATAAGTTAGAACACCGGGAGATCGCATCTTCAACTTCAAAATAATAGAAAACAAACTTACGCAATAAAAATCATATCATTTAATAAAAAGATCCATAAGCTCAGAAAATCCGAACTAATGTCTGTTGGAACCGGGAGATAGTTGTGTTCAATTGAAAAATAAGAGAAGACAGATTCGGCAATAAAAATCATATCAGTTAATATAAAGATTTTATTTTTCATAAAATGTAGAAGATATCCCCGAGCTCCGAAAAAATCGCAAAAATATCTGTCGAAACAGGAAGATCGCTAAATTTAACAAAGAAGAAAATAAAATTCGGCCAAAAATCATATCATTTAATAAACCAGACAATATCTTCCAGATAATATAGAAAATAGCCTAGAGCTCAGAAAAAATTAGCAAAACTATTCGTTGGAACCGAGAGATCGCTAAATTTAACAAAAAAAGAAAACAAATTTCGGCCAAAAAATTTTATTTAATAAAATGGTCGATATCTTCCAGATAATATAGAAAATAGCACAAATCTCAGAAAAATGCGCAAAAATATCCGTTGGAACTGGGAGATCGCCATCATCAAAGAAAAATAATATGAGAAGATAAAATTGGCCAAAAATCCTATCATTTAATACAACAACCGATATCTTTCAGAAAATATAGAAAACATCTCCTAGGTCAGAAAAATTCGCAAAAAATGTCTGTTGGAACTGGGAGACCGCCATCTTCAAGTGAAAATAAGAGAAGACAAAATTAGGGTTGAAAAATCATATCAGGTAATAAAAAGATCCATACTTTCTAGAAAATGTAGAAAATAGACCCAAGCTGAGAAAAATTTGCAAAAATTTGCGTTGGAACTGAAAGATAGCCATATTTAACAGAAAAATAAGAGCAGACCAAATTAAGCCAAAAAATCATATCATTTAATTAAAATATACCTATCTTCCACAAAAAAATAGAAATAGGCCCGAGATCAGAAAAATCCGCAACAAAGTCGTTTGGTACGGGAAGATCGCCATCTTAAACTGAAAAATAAGAGAAGACAAAATTAGGCTATAAGAATCATATCATTTAATAATAAGATCCATATCCTATAGAAAATGTAAAAATACATTCAATCTCAGAAAAATCTGCAAAATTATCCTTTGGAACAGCGAGGTCGCCACATTCAACTGAAAAATAAGAGGATACAAAATTATGCTATAAAAATATTATATTTCGCTGCGAAAGATCCAAATCTTCCAGTAAATGCAGAAAATAGTTCCTATCTTAGGAAATATACGCAATAATGTCCATTGGAACCAGGAGATCACCATCTTCAACTGAAAAATAAGAGAATCCAAAATTAGGCCAAAAATCCTATCATTTAATAAAAAGATCAATATCTTTTAGAAAATCTAGGAAATAGCCCTGAGCTCAGAAAAAATCAGCAAAAATATCTGTTGGAACCGGGAGATCGCCATCTTCAACTAAAAAAATAAGAGATGAGAAACTTAGGCTATAAAAATCATATCATTTTATAAACATCCATATCTTCTAGAAAATGCAGAAAATAATCCCGAGCTCAGAAAAACTGCAACAATATCCGATGGAACCGGTAGATCGCCATCTACAGCTGAAAAAATAAGAGAAGACAAAATTAGGATTTAAAAATCATATCATTTAATATAAAGATCCAAATCTTTCAGAAAATGTAAAATAGAGGGCTGAACTCAGAAAAATCCGCAAAATGCCCCGTTGGAACTTGGAGATCGCGTCTTCAACTAAGAAAGGAAATACAAAATTAGGCCAAAAAATCATAACATTAAACAAAAAGATCCATATCTTCCTGAAAATATAGAAAATAGTCTGGAGCTCAGAGAAGTCCACCAAAAGTTCGTCGGAACCGGGAGATCGTCATATTTAATTAAAAATAAAAGAAGATAAAATTAGGCTATAAAAATCATATCATTTAATATAAAGATCTATATCTTACAAAAATGTAGAAAATAGCCCCGAGCTTAGAAAAATCCGCAAAAAAGTCTGTTTGGAAAAAGAAGAGAAGACAAAATTAGGCTAAAAATCATATCATTTAATAAAAAATACATATCTTTCAGAAAATGTAGAAAATGGACACGAGCTCAGAAAAATCTGCGAAAAAGTCCGTAGGAACCTGGAGGTCGCCATCCTTAAATGAAAAATAAGTGATGCCAAAATTAGGTTATAAAAATCATATCATTCATAAAGATCTATATCCTACAAGAAATTTAGAAAATAGCTCGTAGCTCAAAAATCCACAAAAATGTCCGTTGGAACCAAGAGATCACCATCTTCAATGAAAAAAAATAAGAGAAGCCAAAATTAGCCAAACCGTCATATCAAACGATCTGTATCTTCCAGAAAATGCTGAAAATAGCCCCGAGCTCATAAAAAGTTGCAAATATTTTTGTTTGAACCGAGAGACCCCATCTTCTACTAAAAATAAGAGAAGATAAACTGTGACGAAAAAAATCATATCATTTAATAAAAAGGTCCATATTTTTCTCAAAATTTAGAAAATAGCACCGAGCACAGAAAAATCCGAAAAAATGAACTGAGAGATCACCATTTTCAATAGAAAATAAGAGAAGACAAAATTAGAACCTAAAAATCATTTCATTTAGAGCCATAACTTCCATAAAATGTATAAAATAGCGTCAAGCTCACAAAAAATCCGTAAAAATGTCTGTTGGAATCGAGAGATTGCCGTGTTATACTAAAAAAATAAGCGAAGACATAATTATGCTATAAAAATCAAATCATTAAATTTCAAAATCCTTATCTTACAGAAAATGTAGAAAATAGCCCAGAGCTCATAAAAATCCGCAAAAAAATCCGTTGGAACCGGGAGATCGCTATCTTCAACGAAAAAGTAAGAGAAGACAAAACTAAACCAAAAAATAATACCATTTAATAAAACAATACATATCTTCCAAAAACACAGAAAATAGCCACGATCACAGAAAAATAGGCAAAATATCAGTTAGAACCGTGAGATCGATATCTTCAATAAAACGATCGATATCTTCCAGAAAATGTAGAAAATAGCCCCGAGCTTAGAAAAATCGACAAAATGTCAGTTGGAACTGGGAGATTGAAATTTTCAACTTAAAATAGGAGAAAAAATTAGGCCAAAATATCATAAGATTTAAAAAACGATCAATATCTTGCAGAAAATGGCCTCCAGTTCAGAAAAATCCGCAAAAATGTCATTGGAACTGGGAGACCGACATCTTCAAGTGAAACATAAGAGAAGATAAACGTAGACTATAAAAATCATATCATTTAAAAAATATCCATATCGACAATAACACACAGAAAATAGCATCGAGGTCAGAAAAATTCGCAAAAATTTCCGTTGGAACATGGAGATTGCCACTTTCAATTGAAAAATAAGAGAAGACAAAATTAGGATAGAAAAATCATATCATTTAATAAAACGATCTATATCTTACGGAAAATGTAGAAAATAGTCTTAAGCTCAGAAATATACACAAAAATGTCCGTTGGAACAGGGATATTGCCATCTTCAATTGAAAAATAAGAGAATCAAAATTAGCCTCTAAAAATCAAATAATGTTATAAAAAGATCCATATTTTGTAGAAAATTTAGAAAATAGCACGGAGCATAGAAAAATCCGTAAAAATATCCGTTGGAACCGGGAGATCACCATCTTCAACTGGTAAATAAGAGGCTATTTCTACGGATATTTCTGCGGATAGTAAAAAGATCCATATTTTCAAGAAAATTTAGAAAATAGCCCAGAGGACAGATAAATCAGCAAAAATATTCGTTGAAACCGAGAGATCGCCATCTTCGATTGGAAAATAAGAGAAGATAAATTTAGCCTAGAAATATCATATCATTTAATAAAAAGATCCATATCTTTTATAAAATGTAGAAAATATCATCAAGCTCAGAAAATGATAAATAAAAATGAATGACATCTTCAACTAAGATATAAGAGAAGACAAAATGAAGCCAAAAAAATCAAATCATTCAATGTAAAGATCGCCATCTTCAATTGGACAATAAGAGAAGACAAACTTTGGTTATAAAAATCATATTATTTAATAAAAGGATCCATATATCTAATAAACTACAGAAAATAGCCATGAGCTCAGAAAAATCTGGAAAAATGTCCGTCGGAAACAGGAGATCGTCATTTTCGATTTAAAAATAATAGATGACAAACTTAAGCAATAAAAATCATATCATTTAATAAAAAGATCCATATCTTCCATAAATAAAGAAAATAGCATTGAGCTCGAAAAATCCGAAAAAATGTCTGTTGGAACCGAGAGATCGCTATATTCAACTGAAAAATCTGTATCTTCCAAAAATGTGGAAAATATGCCGAAACTCAGAAAAATCCATAAAAATATCCGTTGGAACCGGGTGATCGCCATCTTCAAATGGAATATAAGAGAAGACAAAACTAGGCCAAAAAATCATATCATTAAATAAAAAGATCGACATCTTCAATAGAAAAATAAGAGAAGACAAATTTAGGCTAGAAAAATCATATCAATTAATAGAAAGATCCATATCTTTCTTAAATGTAGAAAATAGCACCAATCTCAGAAAATAATACATAATAATATTTTCAGTTGAAGATGGCGATATCTCGGTTACAACGGACATTTTTATAGATGAAGATGGTGATTTCCCGATTCCGAATTTCATCCTCTTATATTTCAGTTGAAGATGGCGATTTCCCGGTTCCAAAGGACATTTTTGGCCTAAATTTGTCTTCTCTGATACCATTTAATAAAACGATCCATATAATCTAGAAAATATGAACAATAGCCCGCAGCTCAAAAATATCCGCAAAAATGTCTGTTGGAATCAGGAGATTGCCAACTTCTACTGGAAAATAAGAGAAGACAAAATTAGGCCAAAAATCATATCATTTAATAAAACCATCCATATCTTCCGGAAAATGTGGAAAATAGCCCGGAGTTAAAAAAATCTGCAAAAATGTTAGTTGGGACCGAAAGAAGGCCATCTTCAACTGAAATATAGGAGAAGGCAAAATTAAGCCAAAAAAATCAAATCATTCAATATAAACATTGCCATCTTCAATTGGAAAATAAGAGAAGACAAACTTAGGTTATAAAAATCATATCATTTAATAAAAAGATACATATCTTCCATAAATTGTAGAGAATAACCCGAAGCTCAGAAAAATCTGCAAAATTATCTATTGGAACCGGGAGATCGCCATCTTCAACTTAAAAATAATTGAAGACAAACGTAAACTATAAAAATCATATCATTTAATAAAAATATCCATATCTATTATACATTTGAGAGCATTTTTAAAATTTTTCCTATGTGGACATGTTTGTCCTACGTGGGCAAACAACAGATGACAAGGACAAACACAAGTTGCTGACTTGGATAAGTTTGGGGAAAATCTTGGGAAAGGGGAAATTTGAAACTTGAAATTTGGTTTGAAAACATAAAAATTTGAAATTTGCATACACGAACAAAATTTTGGGGGGAGATTCAGCTGACCCAAACCTTGGGGACCCCTCTCTCACTCTCTTCCCTGCCCCTAAAACCACCATGGCCGCGTACAATGAATGTCATTGGATCTCTCTCTCTCTCTCTCTCTCTCTCTCTCTCTCTCTCTCTCTCTCTCTCTCTCTCTCTCTCTCTCTCTCTCGGCCCCATGCCCCCAAAAAACCCCACGCCTGACAGCAAGAAAATTAGAAGCATGATGAAGTCGATCTTGGGCTCTCTTGTACAGTGAATATCGTCATGGGCTGATGCTCGAGGGATGGTTTTTGATCTTGATCCCTTTTTAATTATTTAGTTGATGCTGAAATTTAATTTATTTGGTTGATGTTGCGACTTCAGATTCTGATTTGTGTATTGTCTCCTGATTCATGAATTGTCCTCAGATCCAAATCCTGATGCTGCGATCAAAGACTGGGAAGGGAAAGAAGAAAGCACTCCCTATTAACGAGGACATGTACATCAGTAAGATGTTTCTCGGATGGCTTAGTTCGCCTGCTTAGTTCGTCTGCTTTCAGTTATTATTGTCCTAAGGAATCCCAAGTGATGAGTAAGGATTTCAGTTACGGGGCCAATACCATTAGATATGGTCAAGACTCAGTTGCAGTGTCTCTCGCCCGATCTCTATTTCCCTCTCCAGCACACACCATTATTATTTACATGTATAAAATTCTATCATTTTTCTTCAATTTTTTTTAATTTTTGTAATTTTGTGGGGTTCTATTTCTTACAATTTCTCTTGCGATTTCTTTCGATTGATATAATATTTTATTTGCTTTTTTATCATGAAATTTTAATGTTCTTTGTTCATAATTAGGGATTTTCTTTTAACAAGATCTCTACACAGTTATCGTTAATTATGTGTAAGAATTTGATTTTGATTTATTAAAGTTTTAAGGTGTTCACTATTAATTATCTTGAATTTTTGCTACCCATCAGATTGATTGGCTTATGTTCGATTTGTGCTGGGAAATGAATTGGAGGGCGGTTTTGTATTTTTGTTCTCTGTAACTGTAAATGTGTTGAACTCATAAATGTGTTAAATCCTTAGCATTCTGTGCTGCAAGGGAGTGTTTTTCAGTGACTCATGGATGTCGATCTTCTTCCTTGCTAAGGCTGCATCGACCTGGGCCTTGAATTCTAGCAACTAGGTGTAAAGAGTAGATTCGGGCAGCAGGGATTTATTTCTTGGAGAGCTTTCTCTTCTTCCAACAGGCGTCAGGTTTGTGCTCATCTTCTGATCTATATATTTCTTTTAAGTCTATAACATTGAAGCCGGTTGGCATGTAATTTGATAATGAATGTTGATCACGTGGCATTTCCCATGTTAATTCTCTTTTGAAAGAATTTGTTGAGAGTCTGAAATTTGAAACGGATGCAATTTCTAGATTTTATTTGTTGAAACCAAATATTGTATCTCTAGGAAAGTGCATGGCCAATGCCTTTGAAGCAACTCAAGGTTGAATACAACATGCCCGACTTCTGATTATTAGGTAATTTATAAGCAGTTACTTACAACTCTTATCCATATAAGATTTTGCTCAGTGTTGTTAATGCTCCTTAAGCCTGAATAGGTCCTTCGAGTTTAATCCTTCGTAGTTTTTTGATGAGAATTTTTGGTGATGGTCCCAGGTTTCGAGCAATATCATTGAGCCTTTTCTCCCATTGTTCTTTTAAGGGTCAATTGGAGCAACATGCTTCTCAAGAGGTCTTCTTAAAAGAATTCAGGAAGCATCTATGTGGAATTACGCAGAGGCTGTATGAACATCCTGTCATCGTTGCACACAATGAAAACACCTTTAATGGCAAGGGCATCAGGAGATTACTCTCTTAACAAATTTGAATTAGATAAGGCAAGGTTAGGAGATTACTCTCTAACACCTTCAATGACAGATGCATCAGGAGATTACTCTCTAACAAATTTTAATTAGAACATACTGCCCTTCTTTCTTGCTTAGTTTCTTTTTAATTACAAATGGATTCAGTTATTACCAACCATTACACTTAGTCATATGTATAGACTCCTTTGAAGGTCCATATATAAACAGATAAGTGCTGGGAAAAAGAGAATTAATGCATGACCAGGAAAAATCTAAAACAAACTTAAATCCACTATATGGTTGGCATTTTGGTAAATTATTTTGAAGGTGCATTGATTTTGGTATGTTCTTTTGCTGGTTGGCAGGTTCTTTCGAGATTCTTATGAGAGTAAGAGTTATATAAAATTTGATATCAGGGATTGAAGAGGACATGAAAAAATCTATAGCTAATTATTCCATTTGATCAAAACAATTTCATATCAATTTCATGATAATTCTTCAATTGATCTTGATTTTGATCTTGATCTCGAATTTTTTTGGGGAACGCGACTTAGTGGGTCACTGAATATACACACACCGCCATGGAGAAGCGACCGAAGAAGAGGCTGAGGTTGGCATGTGACATGCTGCCTCTCTCCCAACCCCTAAAGGTCATTTTTTCTGTTTCCCCATTTCATTTGGTGTAAAGTTTGTGTTTTATGATGTTAATTTTGCTTTAATGAATTAGTTTTCTGGTTTTGGTGGGGAACTTATATATGATTCATCTCTTTATAAATTAATCTTTATTAAAAAGAAAACTAGAAAATGTGAAGCTCAACTGTTTTGAAGGGCAGTTTGGATTTCACTACGCCAATCAAACCCTGAAAAAAATTACAAATTGTTTACCGAGATCCAGAGCAAATTGAAAATACTTCACATTCTTTTGTTGCCACATTAGGCTTTTTTGTTTTTTCTTTCTCCAAGATCTACCCCTTTCCTCAGATTCATTGATTTTTTTAATGCTAATTCAAATACCCAAATCATAGTTTGGGTTAATTAGCTTGAAGATGTTTGCAATTGGGTCACTACTGCATTTGGGTAGCTCCCTGCACTTGAGGTTAGTTTACTTTATTTCAAAATTTGTTGTTTTAGTAGATTTTTGGGGTGCTTGGGAAATTTAATGCTTAATGGTGAAATCTGAGAAAGGTTTTCAGTAATGTGAAAGCTCATTGACATTTTACCATGCAAGTGATTTTAGTAGTTCCCATGAGTGAGATCAGTTGCTGTATTAAGATCATTTATTACCTAGTTTTAAAATTTTTATAGGATATCGACAGTTGTAAAGTGATATTTAGGGTCTTGCTTATCCAGATAAAATAGGCATTTTATTATGCTAATGATGCATTTGGATCTTCTGATATACTCTAGAGAGTCATGCTTGGGTATCTTGATGCCCATATCCTTATTGGTCCTTATGTGATGTATACCACCCTCCATGTTCATGGGATGAAGGCTATAGCTGAATTTGGAGTTGTATATTTGTTGTTTAATATTCGTCTTGATTTTAAATGTTAACCTTTTTGAAATAGAACTGGATTTTAGTGTGCATACCTGACAGTTAATTTTTAAAACAAGATGTGAAATATATGATTCACACTTTACAGCTTTCTATAGAGGATATGCTCAATGAACACTTATGCTTTGGGGGTAGGTTTCGCTTAGGTAAATATCCATGTTCTGTAACTTCCATGAAGAATTATATTTTCTTTATAATTTGGGTTGGTTTCGCTCAGGTACACTCCATGTTTTGTAACTTCAATGAAGAATTATTTTTTCTTTTTCATTTAATGATTTTTTGATAACTTACAGGTTCTGGTGACAGCAATGGTTGTTTGCTTGGTTGCTTATATTGTTGCTGGTCTTTGAGGCTCGTAGCAATCATCTTTCGTAATGGGGTGGACCTGTCTTCAACAATTGTGTTGCAGGTGATCTTTTTCATGCAATTAAGGGTAGCAATCATCATTTTTTTATGTTTTGTTAAAATAAGCACATACATCAAGAGTAAAGAGAGTGTTTCTCTTTTATTTCTCATAATTTTCCTGATATATTGTTATTCTTGGAATTCTGTAAGTTATTCATTGTGATATGAAAATGTGTGTAATTTATATAGTCCACATTAAAGGGTTGGTTCTAGAGAAGTATTGGAATTTGAATGATCCAACATTGGGAAGCCTCTTGGAAGGGGAAAGTTCGGACATGCTTATGTGGTTAGAGAAAAGAAGGTATTATCTTCAGCTAGGTATTGTGTATGTATAAAAAGTTGTTTTCTTTTCTAAATATTCCCTCTTTTCTTTCTTAGTTGTAGCATTCTAATACTGGGTGAGAGAAAAAAGTAAATAATGGTGGGTGATTCAAGCAAGAGTAGGAGAAGTGGTGGCATCAATCTCTCTTAAATGTAGAAAATAGCACCAATCTCAGAACATACTATATAAAAATATAATCAGTTGAAGATGGCGATATCTCGGTTTCAACAGACATTTTTATAGATGAAGATGGTGATTTCTCGGTTCCGAAGTTTGCCTTCTTTAATATTTCAGTTGAAAATGGCGATTTCCCGGTTCCAACAGACATTTTTTGGCCCAATTTTGTCTTCTCTAATATCATTTAATAAAACGATCCATATATTCCAGAAAATGTGAACAATAGTCCGCAGCTCAAAAATATCCGCAAAAATGTCCTTTGGAACCGGGAGATCGCAAATTTCTAATGGAAAATAAGAGAAGACAAAATTAGGCCAAAAGTCATATCATTTAATAAAACCATCCATATCTTCCAGAAAATGTGAAAAATAGCCCGTAGCTCAAAAAAATCCGCAAAAATGTCAGTTGGAACCGAAAAAAGGCCATCTTCAACTGAAATATTAGAAAAGACAAAATTAGGCCAAAAAATCAAATCATTCAGTATAAAGATCACCATCGTCAACTGGAAAATAAGAAAAGGCAAAATTAGGTTATAAAAATCATATCATTTAATAAAAAGATACATATCTCCCATAAATTGTAGAAAATAGCCCGAAGCTCAGAAAAATCTGCAAAATTGTCTATTGGAACCGGGAGATTGCCATCTTCAACTTAAAAAATAATAGAAGACTTAAGCTATAAAAATCATATCATTTAATAAAAAGATTCATATCTTCTATAAAATAAAGAAAATAGCACAGAGCTCAGAAAATCCGCAAAAATATCCGTTAGAATCGGTAGATCGGTATGTTCAACTGAGAAAAGAGGACAAAATTAGGCAATAAAAATCATATCATTTAATAAAAAGATTATTATTTACCATAAAATGTAGAAAATATCCCTGAGCTCAAAAAATACGCAAAAATATCCGTCAAAAATAGGAGAGCACAAAATTTAACGAAATACAGAGAAGACAAAATTAGGCCAAAATATCATATCATTTTATAAAACGACCGATATCTTCCAAATAATACAGAAAATAGCCTAGAGCTAAGAAAAATCCTCAAAATAACCCGTAGGAACCGGGAGATCACCATTATCAACGAAAAATCTAAGAAATGAAAAAATTAAACCAAAAAATCATAGCATTTAATAAAACGATTGTTATCTTCAAGAAAATACAGAAAATAGCCCCGAGGTCAGAAAAATCCGCAATAATTTCAGTTGGAACCGGGAAATCGGAATCTTCGGATTAAAAATAAGAGAATACAAGCGTAGGCTATAAAAATCATATCATTTAATAAAAAATCCATATCTACAATAAATGTAGAAAATAGCCTCGAGTTCAGAAAAATCTACAAAAATTTCCATTTGAACTGGGAGATCGCCATTTTCAAATGAAAAATAAGAGAAGACAAAATTAGGCTATAAAAATCATATCATTTAATAAAAAGATCCATATCCTTTAGAAATGTAAAAATACACTTGAGCCCATAAAAATATCCAAAAAATGTCTGTTGGAACTTGGAGATCGCCATCTTAAACTGAAAAATAAGAGGAGACAAAATTAGGCTGTAAAATAATATATTTCAATATAAAAGATCCATATCTTCCAGAAAATGCAGGAAATAGTCCCGAGCTCAGGAAAAATACGCAAAACGTCCATTGGAACCGGGAGATCGCCATCTTCAACTGAAAAATAAGAGAATAGATAAAAAGATCAATATCGTTTAAATTTTTTTGGAAATAGCCCCAAACTAAGAAAAATCAGCAACAATATCCATCGGAACTGGGAGATCGCCATCTTCAACTGAAAAATAAGAGAAGAGAAACTTAGGTTATAAAAATCATATCATTTAATAAAACATCCATATCTTCCAGAAAATGTAGAAAATAGTCCAAGCTCAGAAAAATCTGCTACAATATCCGATGGAACCGGGAGATCGCCATCAACAAATGAAAAATAAATGAAAACAAAATTAGTATTTAAAAATCATATCATTTAATATAAAGTTCCATATCTTACAGAAAATGTAAAATATAGCACCAAACTCAGAAAAATTCGCAAAAATCTCTGTTGGAACCGGGAGATCATCGTCTTCAACTGAAAAAAAGAAAGACAAAATTCGGCCAAAAATCATATCATTTAATAAAAGGATCCATATCTTCCAGAAAATGTAGAAAATAGTCCGGAGCTCAGAGAAGTCTGCAAAATGTCCGTTAGAACCGGGAGATCATCATATTCAACCAAAAAAAGAAGAAGATAAAATTAGGATATAAAAATCATACCATTTAATACAAACATCCATATTTTACTGAAAATGTAGAAAATAGCTTGAGCTTAGAAAAATTAGCAAAAAGTAAGTTGGAACCGGGAGGTCGCCTTCTTTAACCGAAAACGAAGAGAACAAAATTAGGCCAAAAATCATATCATTTAATAAAAATACATATATTTCAGAAAATGTAGAAAATAGACTCGAGCTCAGAAAAATCAGCAAAAATTTTAGTTTGAACCGGGAGATCGGCATCATCAATTGAAAAATAAAAGAAGAGAAAATTAGGCTAGAAAAATCACATCATTTAATAAAAATATCCATATCTTACAAAAAATGTAGAAATTAGTCCTGAGCTCAGAAATATCGGCCAAAATGTCCGTTGGAACCGGGATATCGCCATCTTCAAGTGAAAAATAAGAGAAGACAAAATTAGGCTACAAAAATCATATAATGTAATAAAAAGAGCCAAATCATCTAGAAAATGTAGAAAATAATCTCGAGCTTAGAAAAATCTGCAAAAAGTCCATTGGAACCGGGAGATCGCAATCTTCAGCTGGAAAAATAAGAGAAGACAAAATTAGGCCAAAATATCATATCATTTAATAAACCGATCCATATCTTCCAAAATATGGAAAATAGACTGGAGCTCAGAAAAATCTGCAAAAATGTCCGTTGGAACCGGATGATCGCTATCTTCGACTGGAATATAAGAGAAGACAAAATTAGGCCAAAAAATCATATCATTTAATAAAAAGATCGCCATCTTCAACTTGGAAAATAAGAGAAGACAAATTTAGGCTAGAAAAATTATATTAATTTATAAAAAGATCAATATCTTTCATAAAATGTATAAAAGAAGACCAAGCTCGGAAAATGATATATAAAATCTTTTCAGTTGAGAGAAAACAAATTTAGGCTAGAAAAATCATATTAATTTATAAAAAGATCAATATCTTTCTTAAAATGTGTTAAAGAAGACCAAGCTCGGAAAATGATATATAAAATCTTTTCAGTTGAAGATGGCAATATCCCGGTTACAACAGACATTTTTATAATTGCAGATGGCGATTTCCCGGTTCCGAATTTTGTCTTCCCTTATATTTCAGTTGAAGATATCGATTTCCTAGTTCCAATGAACATTTTTTGGCCGAATTTGGTCTTCTCTGATATCATTTAAGATAATGATCCATATATTCCAGAAAATATGGAAAATTTCCCGGAGCTCAGAAATATTCACAAAGATGTCTACTAGAACCGGGAGATTGCCAACTTCAACTGGAAATTAAGAGAAGACAAAATTAGGTCAAAAAATCATTTCATTTAATAAAATGTTTCACATCTTCCAGAAAATGTGGAAAATAGCCTGGAGCTCAGAAAAATCCGTAAAAATTTCCTTTGGGACCGAGAGAAAGCCATCTTAAACTTAAATATAAGAGAAGAAAAAATTAGGCCAAAAATCATATCATTCAATAAAGATCGCCATCTTCAACTGGAAAATAAAAGAAAATGGATTTAGGTTATAAAAATCATATCTTTTTATAAAAAGATTCATATCATCCGTAAAATGTAGAAAATAGCCCTGAGCTCAGAAAAATCTGCAAAAATGTCTATTGGAACCAGGAGATCGTCATCTTCAACTTAAAAATAATAGAAGACAAACTTAAGCTATCAAAATCATATCATTTAATAAAAAGATCCACATCTTCTATAAAATGAAGAAAATAGCACCGAGCTCGGATAATCTGAAAAAATGTCCGTTGGAACTGGGAGATCGTGATGTTCAACTGAAAAATAAAAGAAGAAAAATTTGGCAATAAAAATCATATTATTAAGATAAAGATTCTTATTTTCCATAAAATGTAGAAAATATCCCCGAGCTAAGAAAAATCTGTAAAAATAACCTTTAAACTGGGAGACCACAAATTTAACGAAAAAAAGAGAAGACAAAATTAGGCCAAAAATCTTATCATTTAATAAAACAATCGATATCTTCCAGATAATACAGAAAATTGGCCATGGCTTAGAAAAATCATATCATTTAATAAAAAGATCTACATCTTACAGAAAATGTAGAAACAATTCTCGAGCTTAGAAATATCGACAAAAATGTCCGTTGGAACCGGGATATTGCCATGTTCAACTAAAAAATAAGAGAAGACAAAATTAGCCTACCAAAATCATATAATGTATAAAAGATCCATATCTTCGAGAAAATGTAGAAAATAGCCCGAGCTCATAAAAATCTGCAAAAATGTCCGTTGGAACAGGGAGATCGCCATCTTCAACTGGAACATAAGAGGAGATAAAATTAGGCCATAATATCATATCATTTAATAAAACGATCCATTTTTCCAAAAATGTGGAATATAAGCCGGAACTAAGAAAAATCTGTAAAAATTTCCATTGGAACCAAGAGATCGTCATCTTCAACTAGAAAATAAGAGAAGACAAATTTAGTTGAAGATTTTCATGGACGCGATCACCTTCCGATTCCTCATTGGCTTGACAGCTCAAGAGGGTTTAGATATGCAGCTTATGGACGTCGTAACTACATACCTATATGGCAACTTAGACCGAGATATCTATATGAGATTACCTGAAGGTTATTCCTTGCCTGCAGCACTAAAAGAGAGACAACGTGGCATCTACTCAGTGAAACTGCAAAGATCATTGTATGGTCTAAAACAATCTGGAAGGATGTGGTATAACAAACTGAGTGACTTCCTTGCAAAACAAGGATTTACAAATGACCCAGTCTGTCCTTGCATCTTTATAAGAGCAAAGGCAACATGATTTGTCATTATAGCCGTCTATGTGGACGACTTGAACCTCATCGGATCTCCTAAAGAGATCGCCGAGATTTCTAGAAGCTTGACAGAAACCTTCGAGATGAAAGACCTCGAAAAGTCAAAATTCTGTTTAGGCCTTCAAATAGAGCATCTTAACGATGTGATCCTGTTACATCAATCAACTTACACATCGAACTTGTTGAAAAAGTTCCAAATGGATAAGTGCCACCCCCTCAGTACCCCAATGGTCGTCAGATCATTGGATGCGCATAAAGACCCTTTCTGGCCACTGGAAGAGGGGGAGGAAGTACTAGGCCCTGAAGTGACTTATCTAAGTGCTATAGGTGCACTCCTTTACCTGGCTAACTGTACTCGCCCTGACATAGCGTTTACAGTCAATCTACTAGCCAGATATAGTTCTGCACCTACACAGCGGCACTGGGCTGGATTTAAGCATCTTCTGCGCTACCTCCAAGGGTCCATAGACTTAGGTCTATTCTACAGGAAAGTGGCACCAACAGGTTTAATTGGTTATGATGATGCAGGTTACAGGTTCGATCCTCATACAGAGAAGTCTCAGACCGGATACATGTTTACCTATGGCAGCACTGCCATATCCTGAAGATCTGTAAAGCAGACCATGACAACCGTCTCATCCACTCACTCAGAACTTCTAGCGATCCATGAAGCAAGCAAAGAGAGTTTCTGGCTACGCTTTGTGATCCAGCACATTCTCACCTCAACCAGCCTGATGACCAGCGTCCTTGCGCCTACACCACTCCATGAAGACAATGCAGCATGTATAGCCCAGCTACAGGATGGCTACATCAAAGGCGACAAGACGCAGCATATCTCCCCCAAGTTCTTCTGGACGCACGACCTTCAGAAGCAAAAGCAGATTGAGGTACAGAAGATCCAATCATTTAATAACTTGGCAGATTTGCTTACCAAATCCTTGCCCACTAGTATCTTTTAGAAACTTGTATATGGGATTGGGATGAGGAGAGTGAGAAAATGTAAATAGGCCAGGATCAGAGGACTATGAACATATAGATACATATGAGACTGATATATAGATTCATAGGAAATCTGCAAGCCTGAAGCTTGGTCAGATAAGGGGGAGTCAACTGCAGAGTTGTATTCTTTTCCCTTGGCTATTGGTTTTTTCCCATAGGGTTTTCCATAGTCAAGGTTTTGACGAGGCAACCTCGTTGACTCTGGATCCTGAAGTATCCACCCCTAGACACATCCCTAAATCAGGGGAAGTTATGGATAAACTGTTCTTTATTTAACAAGGCAGTTATCCTAACTCGGATCCTGAAGAATCCACCTCTTATTCAATGTTGGTTGGATAAGGGGAAGTATTATGAATAGGCCCATGAGGCCCATTGGGTATTCGGCCCATCATTGAAAGCTATATATATGATGGTAAGGGGGCTCTTAACCCCTTACACCTATTACTCTACTTTTCCCTTCACAACAATCATTTAATAAAAAGATCCATATCCTCCCAAAAATGCAGAAAATAGCCCCGAGCTCAGAAAAATCGGCAAAATGTCAGTTGGAACAGGGAGATCGAAATTTTCAACTTAAAAACAAGAGAAAACAAAATTAGGCCAAAAAATCATATCATTTAATAAAACTATTTATATCTTCCAGATAATGTAGAAAATAGGCCAGAGCTTAGAAAAATCCGCAAAAATGACCAATGGAATCGAGAGATCGTCATCTTCAACTGAAAAATAAGATAAGCGAAACTTAGGTTATAAAAATCATATCATTTAATAAAAATCTCCATAGCGTCCAGAAAATGTAGAAAATAGCCTCGAGCTCAGATAAATCCAAAAAATGTCAGTTTGAACAGGGAGATCGCACTCTTCAACTTAAAAATAAGAGAAGACAAAATTGGGCCAAAAATCAAATCATTTAATAAAACGATTCATATCTTCCATAAAATTTGGAAAATAGGCCGGAGCTCGGAAAAACTGCAAAAATGTCCGTTGGAACCGGAAGATCGCTATCTTCAACAAAAAAAAATAAGAGAAGATGAAATTAAACCAAAAACTTATATCATTTAATAAAACTATCCATATCTTCAAGAAAATGGAGAAAAATAGGCTGTTGGAATAGTGAGATCACCATCTTCAACTTAAAAATAAGAGAGGACAAATTTAGGCCAACGATGATTTCATTTAATAAAAAGATCCATATCTTCTAGAAAATGAAGAAAATAGCCCCGAGCTCAGAAAAATCGGCAAAATGTCAGTTGGAACCGGGAGATCGGAATTTTCAACTTAAAAATAATAGAAAACTATTCATATCTTCTAGATAATGTAGAAAATAGGTCGGAGCTCAGAAAAATCCCCAAAATGTCCAATGGAACCGGGATATCGTCATCTTCAACTGAAAAATAAGATAATCAAAACTTTGCTAATAAAAATCATATCATTTAATAAAAAGCTCCATATCGTCCAGAAATGTTAAAATTAGCCTCGAGCTCAGAAAAATCTGCAAAATTTCTGTTGGACCGAGACGATCACAATCTTCAATTGAAAAAATAAGAGAAGACAAAATTAGGGTATGAAAATCATATCATTTAATAAGTCTTCCAGAAAATGTAGAAAATAGCTGCGAACTCAAAAAGACCCGCAAAAATATCCATTGGAACTGGGAGATCGCACTCTTCAACTTAAAAAAAGAAAAGAAAAAATTAGGCCAAAGAATTATATCATTTAATAAAATGATCTATATCTTCCAGAAAATTTAAAAATTTTCCTGGAGCTCAGAAAATCCGTAAAAATAGCCGTTGGAAACGTGATATCCCTATCAACTGAAAATTAAGAAAAGATAAAATTAGGCCAAAAATCTTATCATTTAATAAAAATTCCATATCTTCTATAAAATAAAGAAAATAGCACCGTGCTCAGAAAATCTGCAGAAATGTCTGTTAGAATCAGTAGATCACTATGTTTAACTGAAAAAAGAGAAGGCAAAATTAGGCAATAAAAATCATATCATTTAATATAAAGATTCTTATTTTCCATAATATGAAGAAAATATCCCCGAGCTCAGAAAAATCTGCAAAAATATCCGTCAGAAACATGAGAGCGCAAAATTTAACGAAATACAGAGAAGACAAAATTAGGCCAAAATTTCATATCATTTAATAAAATGACCGTTATCTTCCAAATAATAAAGAAAATAGACCAGAGTTAAGAAAAATCCTCAAAAATATCCGTGGAAACAGGGAGATTACCATCATCAACGAAAAATCTAAGAGAGGACAAAATTAGACAAAAAATCATAGCATTTAATAAAATGATCGTTATCTACCAGAAAATAGCCACGCGGTCAGAAAAATCCGCAAAAATTTCCGTTGGAACCGGGAAACCGGAATCTTCAAGTGAAAAACAAGAGAAGACAAACGTAGCCTATAAAAATCATATCATTAATAAAAAGATCCATATCTACAATAAAATGTAGAAAATAGCATCGAGTTCAGAAAAATCTGCAAAAATTGCCATTTGAACCAGGAGATTGCCATCATCAATTGAAAAAGAAGCGAAGAGAAAATTAGGCTTAAAAATCATATCATTTAATAAAAAGATCCATATCTTACAGAAAATAAAGAAAATAGTCCCGAGCTTAGAAATATCGGCCAAAAAAGTCCGTTGGAACCGTGATATCGCCATCTTCAACTTAAAAAGAAGAGAATACAAAATAAGGCTACAAAAATACTATTATATAATAAAAAGATCTATATCTTCCAGAAATGTAGAAAATAATCCAGAGCTCAGAAAAACCCACAAAAATGTCCGTTGGAATCGGGACAGCGCAATCTTCCATTTGAAAATAAGAGAAGACAAAATTAGGCCAAAATATCATATCATTTAATAAAACGATCCATAGCTTCCAAAATGTGGATAATTAGCTGGAGCCCGGAAAAATCTTCAAAAAATGTCTCTTGGAACATGGAAATCGCCAACTTCAACTGGAAATTAAGAGAAGACCAAATTAGGCCAGAAATCATATCATTTTATAAAAGTGGAAAATAGCCCTGAGCTCAGAAAAATCCCCAAAAATTTCATTTGGTACCCAGAGAATGCCATCTTCAACTTAAATAAATGGGAAAAAAAATTTCGGTAAAAATCAAATCATTCAATAAAGGTCCACATCTTCAACTGGAAAATGAAAGAAAAGAAATTTGTGTTATAAAAATCATATCATTTAATAAAAAGATCCATATCTTCCATAAATGTAGAAAATAGCCCGGAGCTTAAACGAATCTGCAAAATATCCGTTGGAACTGGGAGATCGTCATCTTCAACTTAAAAATAATAGAAGATAAACTTAAGCTATTAAAATCATATCATTTAATAAATAGATCCATATCTTCCATAAAATAAAGAAAATAACACCGAGCTCAGAATATCCAAAAAAATGTCCGTTGGAACCTGGAGATCGCCATGTTCAACTGAAAAATAAAAGAAAGGCGAGCTCAGAAAAAATAAAGATCCATATCTTAAGAAAATGTAAAATATATCACCAAGCTCAGAAAAACTGCAAAAATATCTATTGGAACTGAGAGATCGTCGTCTTCAACTGAAGAAAGGAAAGACAAAATTAGGCCAAAAAATCATATCATTTATCAAAAAGATCCATATCTTCCAGAAAATATAGAAAATAGTCCATAGCACAGAGAATCTACAAAATGTCTGTTGGAACCCGGGAGATCATCATATTCAACCGAAAAATAAGAGAAGATAAAATTAGGCAATAAAAATCATATAATTTAACATAAAGATCCATATTTTACAAAAAATGTAGAAAATAGCCCCAAGCCTAGAAAAACCTAAAAAAGTCTGTTAGAACCGGGAGATCGTCTTCTTGAACAGAAAAGAAGAGAAGACAAAATTAGGCCAAAAAAGATAGCACTTAATAAAAATACATATCTTTCAGAAAATATAGAAAATAGAATCGGGCTTAGAAAAATCCTCAAAAAAATCCATTAGAACCTGGAGATCGCATCCTCGAATAAAAAATAAGTTATGACAAAATTAAGTTATAAAAATAATATCATTTATTAGATCCATATCCTACAGAAAATGTAGAAAATAGCACGTAGCTCAAAAAAACCCGCAAAAATGTCCGTCGGAACATAGAGATCAACATCTTCAGCGAAAAAAATCAGAGAAGCCAAAATTTGGCAAAAAATCATCTCAAACGATCAGTATCTTTCAGAAAATGAAGAAAATAGCCACAAGCTCATAAAAATTCGTAAAAATTTCAGTTTGAACTCGGAGACGCCATCTTCAACTGAAAAATAAAAGAAGATAACCTGAGACGATAAAAATCATATCTTTTAATAAAAATATCTAATCTTCCATGAAATTTAGAAAATAGCACCGAGCACATAAAATTTTGAAAAAATGTCTGTTGGAACCGAGAGATCGCCATTTTCAATAGATAAATCAGAGAAGACAAAATTAGAACCTCAAAATCATATCATTTAATATTTTTGACCCATATCTTCCACAAAATGTAGAAAATAGCACTAAGCTTAGAAAAATCTCTATCTTCAACAAAAAAAAATAAGAGAAGTCAAAATTAAACAAAAAAATTATATCATTTAATAAAACGATCCACATCTTCCAGAAAATGCAGAAAATAGCACCGATCTCAGAAAAATCGTCGAAATATCAGTTGGAACAGTGAGATCACCATCTTCAACTTAGAAAATTAAGAGAAGATAAAATTAGGCCAAAGATGATATCATTTAATAAAAAGATCCATATCATCTAGAAAATGCAAAAAATAGCACCGAGCTCAAAAAATCTGCAAAATGTCAGTTGGAACCGAGAGAGGATAATATAGAAAATAGGCCAAAGCTCAGAAAAATAAGATAAGCGAAATTTAGGTTATAAAAATCATAAAAAGCTACATATCGCCCAAAAAATGTAGAAAATAGCCTCGAGTTCAAAAAAATCTGCAAAATGTATGTTGGAACGTGGAGATCGCATTCTTCAATAAAAAATAAGAGTAGACAAAATAAGGGTAAGTAAATCATATCATTTTATATAAAGATATATGTCTTCCAGTAAATGTAGAAATAGCACAGAACTCAAAGAAATCTGTAAAAATATCCGTTGGAACCGAGAGATCGCACTCTTCAACATAAAAATAAGAGAGGGCAAAATTAGGCTAAAAAATCATATCATTTAATAAAACAATCCATATCTTCCAAAAATTTAGGAAATAGCTCAGAGCTAAAGAACATACGCAAAAATGTCCGTTGGAACCGTGGGATTGCCATCAACTGAAAACTAAGAAAAGTCAAAATTAGGCCAAAAAATCATATCATTTAATAAAAAGGTCCATATCTTCCAAAAATGTAGAAAAATTGCCATAATGTAAGAAAAATCCACCAAAATGTCCGTTGGAACTGGGAAATCGACATATTCTACTAAGAAACAGGAGAAGACAAAATTAGGCCAAAGAATCATATTGTTAATAAAAAGAAACATATCTTCCAGAAAATGTAGAAATAGCCCCAAACTAAAAAAATCCGCAAAAAATGTCCGTAGAAAACTGGAGATCTCCACCTCCAACTAGAAAATAAGAAAAGACAAAATTAGGCGAAAATATCATATCCTTTAAAAAACAATCCATATCTTCCAAAAATATGGAAAATAGGTCGGTGCTCAGAAAAATCCGTAAAAATGTTCGTTGGAATCGGATGATCGCCATCTTCAACTAGAATATAAGAGAAGACAAAATTAAGCCAAAAATCATATCATTTAATAAAATGATCGTCATCTTCAACTGGAAAATAAGAGAAGACAAATTTAGGTCAAAAATTCAAAACATTTAATAAAACGATCGACATCTTCCAGAAAATATAGAAAATAGCCTCGAGTTCAGAAAATCTGCAAAAATGTCTGTTGGAACTGGGAGACCGCCATTTCAAGTGAAAAATAAGAGAAGATAAACATAGGCTATAAAAATCTTTAAAAATATCTATATCGACAATAAAACGCAGAAAATAGCGTCGAGGTCAGAAAAATTCGCAAAATTTCCGTTGGAACCAGGAGATTGCCATCTTCAATTGAAAAATAAGAGAAGACAAAATTAGAATCGAAAAATATCATTTAATAAAAATCTCTATATCTTACAGAAAATGTGGAAACTAGTCTCGAGAAGATCGACATTTAATAAAAATCATATCATTTAATAAAAAGATCGTTATCTTCAACTGGAAAATAAGAGAAGACAAATTTAGGATAGAAAAATTATACCAATTATAAAAAGATACATATCTTTCATAAAATGTATAAAATAGCACCTGATATGAATATTTTGGAAGAGCCCGAAGAAAAAGGAGGCCCAAGCCCAAGCCCATGCCTAGTTGTCGGTCAACGAGTCAGTGGTGAGAAAACACCCCCAAACAGCACCAAAAATCATTTCAGTTGAAGATGGCGATATCCCGGTTACAATGGACTTTTTTATAAATAAAGATGGCGATTTCCATGTTTCGAATTTTGTCTTCTCTAATCTTTCAGTTGAAGGTGAAAAATATCACGGAGATCGCCAACTACTCCTAGCCTGGAGCTCAGAAAAATCTGCAAAAAGTTTGTTGGAATCGGGATCGCCATCTTCAACTGAAAAATAATTAAAGACAAACTTAAGCACAGTACCCAGAAAATATTTTCCATAAATGTATTAAAACCCGCAAAAATACTGTCAAACCATGAGATACAAAAAATAGGCCTTAATTACATTTTATAAAACGTTCAAAAACAATCTGCGTCGGAACTGGGAGACAGAAGTCGAAAAAATTTGTGATCTACAAAAATGTATGTAATAAAAGATCCGTATTTTCGAGAAAATGTAGAAAATAGCACTGAGCTCAGAAAAATCCGCAAAAATGTTCGTTAGAACCGGAAGATCGACATCTTCAACTGGAAAGTAAGAGGAGACAAAATTATGCCAAAATATCATATCATTTAATAAAACGATCCATGTCTTTCAAAAATGTAGAAAATATTTCGGATTTCATAAAAATTCGTTAAAAATTAGCACCAAGATAAAGCTTTTTGGTTGGACATCCCTATTAGAATTGTTTTCGAATTTTGTAAGCTCAAAATAATCCGAAGAGAATACCATCTTCTTAAAATATGAGAGACGATGAAAATCATATAATTTAATAAAAAGATACATATCTTACATAAAATGTAGAAAATAGCCCTGAGCTCAGAAAAATCCACAAAAATATAAGTTAGAACACCGGGAGATCGCATCTTCAACTTAAAAATAATAGAAAACAAACTTACGCAATAAAAATCATATCCTTTAATAAAAAGATCCATAAGCTCAGAAAATCCGAACTAATGTCTGTTGGAACCGTGAGATAGCTGTGTTCAATTGAAAAATAAGAGAAGACGGATTCGGCAATAAAAATCATATCAGTTAATATAAAGATTTTATTTTTCATAAAATGTAGAAGATATCCCCGAGCTCCGAAAAAACCACAAAAATATCTGTCGAAACAGGAAGATCGCTAAATTTAATAAAGAAGAAACTAAAATTCAGCCAAAAATCATATCATTTAATAAACCTGACAATATCTTCCAGATAATATAGAAAATAGCCTAGAGCTCAGAAAAAATTAGCAAAACTATTCGTTGGAACCGAGAGATCGCTAAATTTAACAAAAAAAGAAAACAAATTTCGGCCAAAAAATTTTATTTAATAAAATGGTCGATATCTTCCAGATAATATAGAAAATAGCACAAATCTCAGAAAAATGCGCAAAAATATCCGTTGGAACTGGGAGATCGCCATCATCAAAGAAAAATAATATGAGAAGATAAAATTGGCCAAAAATCCTATCATTTAATACAACAACCGATATCTTTCAGAAAATATAGAAAACATCTCCTAGGTAAGAAAAATTCGCAAAAAATGTCTGTTGGAACTGGGAGACCGCCAACTTCAAGTGAAAATAAGAGAAGACAAAATTAGGGTTGAAAAATCATATCAGGTAATAAAAAGATCCATACTTTCTAGAAAATGTAGAAAATAGACCCAAGCTGAGAAAAAATTTGCAAAAATTTGCGTTGGAAATGAAAGATAGCCATATTTAACAGAAAAATAAGAGCAGACCAAATTAAGCCAAAAAATCATATCATTTAATTAAAATATACCTATCTTCCACAAAAAAAATAGAAATAGGCCCGAGATCAGAAAAATCCGCAACAAAGTCGTTTGGTACGGGAAGATCGCCATCTTAAACTGAAAAATAAGAGAAGACAAAATTAGGCTATAAGAATCATATCATTTAATAATAAGATCCATATCCTATAGAAAATGTAAAAATACATTCAATCTCAGAAAAATCTGCAAAATTATCCTTTGGAACAGCGAGGTCGCCACATTCAACTGAAAAATAAGAGGATACAAAATTATGCTATAAAAATATTATATTTCACTACGAAAGATCCAAATCTTCCAGTAAATGCAGAAAATAGTTCCTATCTTAGGAAAAATACGCAATAATGTCCATTGGAACCGGGAGATTACCATCTTTAACTGAAAAATAAGAGAATCCAAAATTAGGCCAAACATCCTATCATTTAATAAAAAGATCAATATCTTTTAGAAAATCTAGGAAATAGCCATGAGCTCATAAAAAATCAGCAAAAATATCTGTTGCAACCGGGAGATCGCCATCTTCAACTAAAAAAATAAGAGATGAGAAACTTAGGCTATAAAAATCATATCATTTTATAAACATCCACTCAAAAAAACTGCAACTAGATCGCCATCTACAGCTGAAAAAATAAGAGAAGACAAAATTAGGATTTAAAAATCATATCATTTAATATAAAGATCCAAATCTTTCAGAAAATGTAAAATAGAGGGCTGAACTCAGAAAAATCCGTAAAATGCCCCGTTGGAACTTGGAGATCGCGTCTTCAACTAAGAAAGGAAATACAAAATTAGGCCAAAAAATCATAAGATTAAACAAAAAGATCCATATCTTCCTGAAAATATAGAAAATAGTCTGGAGCTCAGAGAAGTCCACCAAAAGTTCGTCGGAACCGGGAGATCGTCATATTTAATTAAAAATAAAAGAAGATAAAATTAGGCTATAAAAATCATATCATTTAATATAAAGATCTATATCTTACAAAAATGTAGAAAATAGCCCCGAGCTTAGAAAAATCCGCAAAAAAGTCTGTTTGGAAAAAGAAGAGAAGACAAAATTAGGCTAAAAATCATATCATTTAATAAAAAATACATATCTTTCAGAAAATGTAGAAAATGGACACGTCTGCGAAAAAGTCCGTGATCTATATCCTACAAGAAATTTAGAAAATAGCTCGTAGCTCAAAAATCCACAAAAATGTCCGTTGGAACCAAGAGATCACCATCTTCAATGAAAAAAATAAGAGAAGCCAAAATTAGCCAAACCGTCATATCAAACGATCTGTATCTTCCAGAAAATGCAGAAAATAGCCCCGAGCTCATAAAAAGTTGCAAATATTTCTGTTTGAACCGAGAGACCCCATCTTCAACTAAAAATAAGAGAAGATAAACTGTGACGAAAAAAATCATATCATTTAATAAAAATATCCATATTTTTTGTAAAATTTAGAAAATAGCACCGAGCACAGAAAAATCCGAAAAAATGAACTAAGAGATCACCATTTTCAATAGAAAATAAGAGAAGACAAAATTAGAACCTAAAAATCATTTCATTTAGAGCCATAACTTCCATAAAATGTATAAAATAGCGTCAAGCTCACAAAAAATCCGCAAAAATGGCTGTTGGGATCGAGAGATTGCCGTGTTATACTAAAAAAATAAGCGAAGACATAATTATGCTATAAAAATCAAATCATTAAATTTCAAAATCCTTATCTTACAGAAAATGTAGAAAATAGACCAGAGCTCATAAAAATCCGCAAAAAAATCCGTTGGAACCGGGAGATCGCTATCTTCAACGAAAAAGTAAGAGAAGACAAAACTAAACCAAAAATAATACCATTTAATAAAACAATACATATCTTCCAAAAACACAGAAAATAGCCACGATCACAGAAAAATAGGCAAAATATCAGTTAGAACCGTGAGATCGATATCTTCAATAAAACGATCGATATCTTCCAGAAAATGTAGAAAATAGCCCCAAGCTTAGAAAAATCGACAAAATGTCAGTTGGAACTGGGAGATTGAAATTTTCAACTTAAAATAGGAGAAAAAATTAGGCCAAAAAATCATAAGATTTAAAAAACGATCAATATCTTGCAGAAAATGGCCTCCAGTTCAGAAAAATCCGCAAAAATGTCATTGGAACTGGGAGACCGACATCTTCAAGTGAAACATAAGAGAAGATAAACGTAGACTATAAAAATCATATCATTTAAAAAATATCCATATCGACAATAACACACAGAAAATAGCATCGAGGTCAGAAAAATTCGCAAAAATTTCCGTTGGAACATGGAGATTGCCACTTTCAATTGAAAAATAAGAGAAGACAAAATTAGGATAGAAAAATCATATCATTTAATACAACGATCTATATCTTACGGAAAATGTAGAAAATAGTCTTAAGCTCAGAAATATACACAAAAATGTCCGTTGGAACAGGGATATTGCCATCTTCAATTGAAAAATAAGAGAATCAAAATTAGCCTCTAAAAATCAAATAATGTTATAAAAAGATCCATATTTTGTAGAAAATTTAGAAAATAGCACGGAGCATAGAAAAATCCGTAAAAATATCCGTTGGAACCGAGAGATCACCATCTTCAACTGGTAAATAAGAGGCTATTTCTACGGATATTTCTGCGGATAGTAAAAAGATCCATCTTTTCAAGAAAATTTAGAAAATAGCCCAGAGGACAGATAAATCAGCAAAAATATTCGTTGAAACCGAGAGATCGCCATCTTCAATTGGAAAATAAGAGAAGATAAATTTAGCCTAGAAATATCATATCATTTAATAAAAAGATCCATATCTTTTATAAAATGTAGAAAATATCATCAAGCTCAGAAAATGATAAATAAAAATGAATGACATCTTCAACTAAGATATAAGAGAAGACAAAATGAAGCCAAAAAAATCAAATCATTCAATGTAAAGATCGTCATCTTCAATTGGACAATAAGAGAAGACAAACTTTGGTTATAAAAATCATATCATTTAATAAAAGGATCCATATATCTAATAAACTGCAGAAAATAGCCATGAGCTCAGAAAAATCTGGAAAAATGTCCGTCGGAAACAGGAGATCGTCATTTTCGATTTAAAAATAATAGATGACAAACTTAAGCAATAAAAATCATATCATTTAATAAAAAGATCCATCTCTTCCATAAATAAAGAAAATAGCACTGAGCTCGGAAAATCCGAAAAAATGTCTGTTGGAACCGAGAGATCGCTATATTCAACTGAAAAATCTGTATCTTCCAAAAATGTGTAAAATATGCCGAAACTCAGAAAAATCCATAAAAATATCTGTTGGAACCGGGTGATCGCCATCTTCAAATGGAATATAAGAGAAGACAAAACTAGGCCAAAAAATCATATCATTAAAGAAAAAGATCGACATCTTCAATAGAAAAATAAGAGAAGACAAATTTAGGCTAGAAAAATCATATCAATTAATAGAAAGATCCATATCTTTCTTAAATGTAGAACATATCACCAATCTCAGAAAATAATACATAATAATATTTTCAATTGAAGATGGCGATATCTCGGTTACAACGGACATTTTTATAGATGAAGATGGTGATTTCCCGATTCCGAATTTCATCTTCTCTTATATTTCAGTTGAAGATGGCGATTTCCTCGGTTCCAAAGGACATTTTTGGCCTAAATTTGTCTTCTCTGATACCATTTAATAAAACGATCCATATAATCTAGAAAATATGAACAATAGCCCGCAGCTCAAAAATATCCGCAAAAATGTCTGTTGGAATCAGGAGATTGCCAACTTCTACTGGAAAATAAGAGAAGACAAAATTAGGCCAAAAATCATATCATTTAATAAAACCATCCATATCTTCCGGAAAATGTGGAACATAGCCCGGAGTTAAAAAAATCTGCAAAAATGTTAGTTGGGACCGAAAGAAGGCCATCTTCAATTGAAATATAGGATAGGCAAAATTAAGCCAAAAAATCAAATCATTCAATATAAACATTGCCATCTTCAATTGGAAAATAAGAGAAGACAAACTTAGGTTATAAAAATCATATCATTTAATAAAAAGATACATATCTTTCATAAATTGTAGAGAATAACCCGAAGCTCAGAAAAATCTGCAAAATTGTCTATTGGAACCGGGAGATCGCCATCTTCAACTTAAAAATAATTGAAGACAAACGTAAACTATAAAAATCATATCATTTAATAAAAATATCCATATCTATTATACATTTGAGAGCATTTTTAAAATTTTTCCTATGTGGACATGTTTGTCCTACGTGGGCAAACAACAGATGACAAGGACAAACACAAGTTGCTGACTTGGATAAGTTTGGGGAAAATCTTGGGAAAGGGGAATTTGAAACTTGAAATTTGGTTTGAAAACATAAAAATTTGAAATTTGCATACACGAACAAAACTTTGGGGGGAGATTCAGCTGACCCAAACCTTGGGGACCCCTCTCTCACTCTCTCTCACTCTCTTCCCTGCCCCTAAAACCACCATGGCTGCGTACAATGAATGTCATTGGATCTCTCTCTCTCTCTCTCTCTCTCTCTCTCTCTCTCTCTCTCTCTCTCTCTCTCTCTCTCGGCCCCATGCCCCCAAAAAAAACCCCACGCCTGACAGTAAGAAAATTAGAAGCATGATGAAGTCGATCTTGGGCTCTCGTGTACAGTGAATATCGTCTTGGGCTGATGCTCGAGGGATGGTTTTTGATCTTGATCCCTTTTTAATTATTTAGTTGATGCTGAAATTTAATTTATTTGGTTGATGTTGCGACTTCAGATTCTGATTTGTGTATTGTCTCCTGATTCATGAATTGTCCTCAGATCCAAATCCTGATGCTGTGATCAAAGACTGGGAAGGGAAAGAAGAAAGCACTCCCTGTTAACGAGGACATGTACATCAGTAAGATGTTTCTCGGAGGGCTTAGTTCGCCTGCTTAGTTCGTCTGCTTTCAGTTATTATTGTCTTAAGGAATCCCAAGTGATGAGTAAGGATTTCAGTTACGGGGCCAATACCATTAGATGTGGTCAAGACTCAGTTGCAGTGTCTCTCACCCGATCTTTATTTCCCTCTCCAGCACACGCCATTATTATTTACAGGTATAAAATTCTATCATTTTTCTTCAATTTTTTGTAATTTTTGTAATTTTGTGGGGTTCTATTTCTTACAATTTCTCTTGCGATTTCTTTCGATTGATATAATATTTTATTTGCTTTTTTATCATGAAATTTTAATGTTCTTTGTGCATAATTAGGGATTTTCTTTTAACAAGATCTCTACACAGTTATCGTTAATTATGTGTTAGAATTTGATTTTGATTTATTAAAGTTTTAAGGTGTTCACTATTAATTATCTTGAATTTTTGCTACCCATCAGATTGATTGGCTTATGTTCGATTTGTGCTGGGAAATGAATTGGAGGGCGGTTTTGTATTTTTGTTCTCTGTAACTGTAAATTTGTTGAACTCATAAATGTGTTAAATCCTTAGCATTCTGTGCAGCAAGGGAGTGTTTTTCAGTGACTCATGGATGTGGATCTTCTTCCTTGCTAAGGCTGCATCGACCTGGGCCTTGAATTCTAGCAACTAGGTGTAAAGAGTAGATTCGGGCAGCATGGATTTATTTCTTGGAGAGCTTTCTCTTCTTCCAACAGGCGTCAGGTTTGTGCTCATCTTCTGATCTATATATTTCTTTTAAGTCTATAACATTGAAGCCGGTTGGCATGTAATTTGATAATGAATGTTGATCACGTGGCATTTCCCATGTTAATTCTCTTTTGAAAGAATTTGTTGAGAGTCTGAAATTTGAAACAGATGCAATTTCCAGATTTTATTTGTTGAAACCAAATATTGTATCTCTAGGAAAGTGCATGGCCAATGCCTTTGAAGCAACTCAAGGTTGAATACAACATGCCCGACTTCTGATTATTAGGTAACTTATAAGCAGTTACTTACAACTCTTATCCATATAAGATTTTGCTCAGTGTTGTTAATGCTCCTTAAGTCTGAATAGGTCCTTCGAGTTTAATCCTTCGTAGTTTTTTGATGAGAATTTTTGGTGATGGTCCCAGGTTTTGAGCAATATCATTGAGCCTTTTCTCCCATTGTTCTTTTAAGGGTCAATTGGAGCAACATGCTTCTCAAGAGGTCTTCTTAAAAGAATTCAGGAAGCATCTATGTGGAATTACGCAGAGGCTGTATGAACATCCTGTCATCATTACACACAATGAAAACACCTTTAATGGCAAGGGCATCAGGAGATTAATCTCTTAACAAATTTGAATTAGATAAGGCAAGGTTAGGAGATTACTCTCTAACACCTTCAATGACAGATGCATCAGGAGATTACTCTCTAACAAATTTTAATTAGAACATACTGCCCTTCTTTCTTGCTTAGTTTCTTTTTAATTACAAATGGATTCAGTTATTACCAACCATTACACTTAGTCATATGTATAGACTCCTTTGAAGGTCCATATATAAACAGATAAGTGCGGGGAAAAAGAGAATTAATGCATGACCAGGAAAAATCTAAAACAAACTTAAATCCACTATATGGTTGGCATTTTGGTAAATTATTTTGAAGGTGCATTGATTTTGGTATGTTCTTTTGCTGGTTGGCAGGTTCTTTCGAGATTCTTATGAGAGTAAGAGTTATATAAAATTTGATATCAGGGATTGAAGAGGACATGAAAAAATCTATAGCTAATTATTCCATTTGATCAAAACAATTTCATATCAATTTCATGATAATTCTTCAATTGATCTTGATTTTGATCTTGATCTCGAATTTTTTTGGGGAACGCGACTTAGTGGGTCACTGAATATACACACACCGCCATGGAGAAGTGACCGAAGAAGAGGCTGAGGTTGGCATGTGACATGCTGCCTCTCTCCCAACCCCTAAATGTCATTTTTTCTGTTTCCCCATTTCATTTGGTGTAAAGTTTGTGTTTTATGATGTTAATTTTGCTTTAATGAATTAGTTTTCTGGTTTTGGTGGGGAACTTATATATGATTCATCTCTTTATAAATTAATCTTTATTAAAAAGAAAACTAGAAAATGTGAAGCTCAACTGTTTTGAAGGGCAGTTTGGATTTCACTATGCCAATCAAACCCTGAAAAAAATTACAAATTGTTTACCGAGATCCAGAGCAAATTGAAAATACTTCACATTCTTTTGTTGCCACATTAGGCTTTTTTGTTTTTTCTTTATCCAAGATCTACCCCTTTCCTCAGATTCATTGATTTTTTTAATGCTAATTCAAATACCCAAATCATAGTTTGGGTTAATTAGCTTGAAGATGTTTGCAATTGGGTCACTACTGCATTTAGGTAGCTCCCTGCACTTGAGGTTAGTTTACTTTATTTCAAAATTTGTTGTTTTAGTAGATTTTTGGGGTGCTTGGGAAATTTAATGCTTAATGGTGAAATCTGAGAAAGGCTTTCAGTAATGTGAAAGCTCATTGACATTTTACCATGCAAGTGATTTTAGTAGTTCCCATGAGTGAGATCAGTTGCTGTATTAAGATCATTTATTACCTAGTTTTAAAATTTTTACAGGATATCGACAGTTGTAAAGTGATATTTAGGGTCTTGCTTATCCAGATAAAATAGGCATTTTATTATGCTAATGATGCATTTGGATCTTCTGATATACTCTAGAGAGTCATGCTTGGGTATCTTGATGCCCATATCCTTATTGGTCCTTATGTGATGTATACCACCCTCCATGTTCATGGGATGAAGGCTATAGCTGAATTTGGAGTTGTATATTTGTTGTTTAATATTCGTCTTGATTTTAAATGTTAACCTTTTTGAAATAGAACTGGATTTTAGTGTGCATACCTGACAGTTAATTTTTAAAACAAGATGTGAAATATATGATTCACACTTTACAGCTTTCTATAGAGGATATGCTCAATGAACACTTATGCTCAGGTACACTCCATGTTTTGTAACTTCAATGAAGAATTATTTTTTCTTTTTCATTTAATGATTTTTTGATAACTTACAGGTTCTGATGACAGCAATGGTTGTTTGCTTGGTTGCTTATATTGTTGCTGGTCTTTGAGGCTCGTAGCAATCATCTTTCGTAATGGGGTGGACCTGTCTTCAACAGTTGTGTTGCAGGTGATCTTTTTCATGCAATTAAGGGTAGCAATCATCATTTTTTTTATGTTTTGTTAAAATAAGCACATACATCAAGAGTAAAGAGAGTGTTTCTCTTTTATTTCTCATAATTTTCCTGATATATTGTTATTCTTGGAATTCTGTAAGTTATTCATTGTGATATGAAAATGTGTGTAATTTATATAGTCCACATTAAAGGGTTGGTTCTAGAGAAGTATTGGAATTTGAATGATCCAACATTGGGAAGCCTCTTGGAAGGGGAAAGTTCGGACATGCTTATGTGGTTAGAGAAAAGAAGGTATTATCTTCAGCTAGGTATTGTGTATGTATAAAAAGTTGTTTTCTTTTCTAAATATTCCCTCTTTTCTTTCTTAATTGTAGCATTCTAATACTGGGTGAGAGAAAAAAAGTAAATAATGGTGGGTGATTCAAGCAAGAGTAGGAGAAGTGGTGGCATCAATCTCTCTTAAATGTAGAAAATAGCACCAATCTCAGAACATACTATATAAAAATATAATCAGTTGAAGATGGCGATATCTCGGTTACAACAGACATTTTTATAGATGAAGATGGTGATTTCTCGGTTTCGAAGTTTGCCTTCTTTAATATTTCAGTTGAAAATGGCGATTTCCCGGTTCCAACAGACATTTTTTGGCCCAATTTTGTCTTCTCTAATATCATTTAATAAAACGATCCATATATTCCAGAAAATGTGAACAATAGTCCGCAGCTCAAAAATATCCGCAAAAATGTCCTTTGGAACCGGGAGATCGCAAATTTCTAATGGAAAATAAGAGAAGACAAAATTAGGCCAAAAGTCATATCATTTAATAAAACCATCCATATCTTCCAGAAAATGTGAAAAATAGCCCGTAGCTCAAAAAAATCCGCAAAAATGTCAGTTGGAACCGAAAAAAGGCCATCTTCAACTGAAAAATTAGAAAAGACAAAATTAGACCAAAAAATCAAATTATTCAGTATAAAGATCACCATCGTCAACTGGAAAATAAGAAAAGGCAAAATTAGGTTATAAAAATCATATCATTTAATAAAAAGATACATATCTCCCATAAATTGTAGAAAATAGCCCGAAGCTCAGAAAAATCTGCAAAATTGTCTATTGGAACCGGGAGATTGCCATCTTCAACTTAAAAAATAATAGAAGACTTAAGCTATAAAAATCATATCATTTAATAAAAAGATTCATATCTTCTATAAAATAAAGAAAATAGCACAGAGCTCAGAAAATCCGCAAAAATATCCGTTAGAATCGGTAGATCGGTATGTTCAACTGAGAAAAGAGGACAAAATTAGGCAATAAAAATCATATCATTTAATAAAAAGATTATTATTTACCATAAAATGTAGAAAATATCCCTGAGCTCAAAAAATACGCAAAAATATCCGTCAAAAATAGGAGAGCACAAAATTAACGAAATACAGAGAAGACAAAATTAAGCCAAAATATCATATCATTTTATAAAACGACCGATATCTTCCAAATAATACAGAAAATAGCCTAGAGCTAAGAAAAATCCTCAAAATAACCCGTTGGAACCGGGAGATCACCATTATCAACGAAAAATCTAAGAAATGAAAAAATTAAACCAAAAAATCATAGCATTTGATAAAACGATTGTTATCTTCAAGAAAATACAGAAAATAGCCCCGAGGTCAGAAAAATCTGCAATAATTTCAGTTGGAACTGGGAAATCGGAATCTTCGGATTAAAAATAAGAGAATACAAGCGTAGGCTATAAAAATCATATCATTTAATAAAAAATCCATATCTACAATAAATGTAGAAAATAGCCGCGAGTTCAGAAAAATCTACAAAAATTTCCATTTGAACTGGGAGATCGCCATTTTCAAATGAAAAATAAGAGAAGACAAAATTAGGCTATAAAAATCATATCATTTAATAAAAAGATCCATATCCTTTAGAAATGTAAAAATACACTTGAGCCCATAAAAATATCCAAAAAATGTCTGTTGGAACTTGGAGATCGCCATCTTAAACTGAAAAATAAGAGGAGACAAAATTAGACTGTAAAATAATATATTTCAATATAAAAGATCCATATCTTCCAGAAAATGCAGGAAATAGTCCCGAGCTCAGGAAAAATACGCAAAACGTCCATTGGAACCGGGAGATCGCCATCTTCAACTGAAAAATAAGAGAATAGATAAAAAGATCAATATCGTTTAAATTTTTTTGGAAATAGCCCCAAACTAAGAAAAATCAGCAACAATATCCATTGGAACTGGGAGATTGCCATCTTCAACTGAAAAATAAGAGAAGAGAAACTTAGGTTATAAAAATCATATCATTTAATAAAACATCCATCTCTTCCAGAAAATGTAGAAAATAGACCAAGCTCAGAAAAATCTGGTACAATATCCGATGGAACCGGGAGATCGCCATCAACAAATGAAAAATAAATGAAAACAAAATTAGGATTTAAAAATCATATCATTTAATATAAAGTTCCATATCTTACAGAAAATGTAAAATATAGCACCAAACTCAGAAAAATTCGCAAAAATCTCTGTTGGAACTGGGAGATCATCGTCTTCAACTGAAAAAAGAAAGACAAAATTCGGCCAAAAATCATATCATTTAATAAAAGGATCCATATCTTCCAGAAAATGTAGAAAATAGTCCGGAGCTCAGAGAAGTCTGCAAAATGTCCGTTAGAACTGGGAGATCATCATATTCAACCAAAAAAAGAAGAAGATAAAATTAGGATATAAAATTCATACCATTTAATACAAACATCCATATTTTACTGAAAATGTAGAAAATAGCTTGAGCTTAGAAAAATTAGCAAAAAGTAAGTTGGAACCAGGAGGTCGCCTTCTTTAACCAAAAATGAAGAGAACAAAATTATGCCAAAAATCATATCATTTAAAAAAAATACATATATTTCAGAAAATGTAGAAAATAGACTCGAGCTCAGAAAAATCAGCAAAAATTTTAGTTTGAACCGGGAGATCGGCATCATCAATTGAAAAATAAAAGAAGAGAAAATTAGGCTAGAAAAATCACATCATTTAATAAAAATATCGATATCTTACAAAAAATGTAGAAATTAGTCCTGAGCTCAGAAATATCGGCCAAAATGTCCGTTGGAACCGGGATATCGCCATCTTCAAGTGAAAAATAAGAGAAGACAAAATTAGGCTACATAAATCATATAATGTAATAAAAAGAGCCAAATCATCTAGAAAATGTAGAAAATAATCTCGAGCTTAGAAAAATCTGCAAAAAGTCCATTGGAACCGGGAGATCGCAATCTTCAGCTGGAAAAATAAGAGAAGACAAAATTAGGCCAAAATATCATATCATTTAATAAACCGATCCATATCTTCCAAAATATGGAAAATAGACTGGAGCTCAGAAAAATCTGCAAAAATGTCCGTTGGAACCGGATGTCGCTATCTTCAACTGGAATATAAGAGAAGACAAAATTAGGCCAAAAAATCATATCATTTACTAAAAAGATCGCCATCTTCAACTTGGAAAATAAGAGAAGACAAATTTAGGCTAGAAAAATTATATTAATTTATAAAAAGATCAATATCTTTCATAAAATGTATAAAATAAGACCAAGCTCGGAAAATGATATATAAAATCTTTTCAGTTGAGAGAAAACAAATTTAGGCTAGAAAAATCATATTAATTTATAAAAAGATCAATATCTTTCATAAAATGTGTTAAAGAAGACCAAGCTCGGAAAATGATTTATAAAATCTTTTCAGTTGAAGATGGCAATATCCCGGTAACAACAGACATTTTTATAATTGCAGATGGCGATTTCCCGGTTCCGAATTTTGTCTTCCCTTATATTTCAGTTGAAGAAATCGATTTCCTAGTTCCAATGAACATTTTTTGGCCTAATTTGGTCTTCTCTGATATCATTTAAGATAATGATCCATATATTCCAGAAAATATGGAAAATTTCCCGGAGCTCAGAAATATTCACAAAGATGTCTACTAGAACCGGGAGATTGTCAACTTCAACTGGAAATTAAGAGAAGACAAAATTAGGTCAAAAAATCATTTCATTTAATAAAATGTTTCACATCTTCCAGAAAATGTGGAAAATAGCCTGGAGCTCAGAAAAATCCGTTAAAATTTCCTTTGGGACCGAGAGAAAGCCATCTTAAACTTAAATATAAGAGAAGAAAAAATTAGGCCAAAAATCATATCATTCAATAAAGATCGCCATCTTCAACTGGAAAATAAAAGAAAATGGATTTAGGTTATAAAAATCATATCTTTTTATAAAAAGATTCATATCATCCGTAAAGTGTAGAAAATAGCCCTGAGCTCAGAAAAATCTGCAAAAATGTCTATTGGAACCAGGAGATCGTCATCTTCAACTCAAAAATAATAGAAGACAAACTTAAGCTATCAAAATCATATCATTTAATAAAAAGATCCACATCTTCTATAAAATGAAGAAAATAGCACCGAGCTCGGATAATCTGAAAAAATGTCCGTTGGAACTGGGAGATCGTGATGTTCAACTGAAAAATAAAAGAAGAAAAATTTGGCAATAAAAATCATATTATTAAGATAAAGATTCTTATTTTCCATAAAATATAGAAAATATCCCCGAGCTAAGAAAAATCTGTAAAAATAACCTTTAAACTGGGAGACCACAAATTTAACAAAAAAAGAGAAGACAAAATTAGGCCAAAAATCTTATCATTTAATAAAACAATCGATATCTTCCAGATAATACAGAAAATTGGCCATGGCTTAGAAAAATCATATCATTTAATAAAAAGATCTACATCTTACAGAAAATGTAGAAACAATTCTCGAGCTTAGAAATATCGACAAAAATGTCCGTTGGAACCGGAATATTTGCCATATTCAACTAAAAAATAAGAGAAGGCAAAATTAGCCTACCAAAATCATATAATGTATAAACGATCCATATCTTCGAGAAAATGTAGAAAATAGCCCAAGCTCATAAAAATCTGCAAAAATGTCCGTTGGAACAGGGAGATCGCCATCTTCAACTGGAACATAAGAGGAGATAAAATTAGGCCATAATATCATATCATTTAATAAAACGATCCATTTTTCCAAAAATGTGGAATATAAGCCGGAACTAAGAAAAATCTGTAAAAATTTCCATTGGAACCAAGAGATCGTCATCTTCAACTAGAAAATAAGAGAAGACAAATTTAGTTGAAGATTTTCATGGACGCGATCACCTTCCGATTCCTCATTGGCTTGACAGCTCAAGAGGGTTTAGATATGCAGCTTATGGACGTCGTAACTGTATACCTATATGGAAACTTAGACCGAGATATCTATATGAGATTACCTGAAGGTTATTCCTTGCCTGTAGCACTAAAAGAGAGACAACATGGCATCTACTCAGTGAAACTGCAAAGATCATTGTATGGTCTAAAACAATCTGGAAGGATGTGGTATAACAAACTGAGTGACTTCCTTGCAAAACAAGGATTTACAAATGACCCAGT
>JAULAV010008935.1:0-25163 GCA_030789695.1 Scilla litardierei
TTTGGAACTGAGAGATCGCCAACTTCAACTGGAAATTAAGAGATTGCCAAAATATTATAATTTAAAAAAGATTCATATCTTTTAGAAAATTTAGAAAATAGCCCTGAAGTCAGAATAATTTGCAAAAAATTTCGTTAGAACCAGGAGATCGCCATTTTCAACTTAAAAATAAGAGAAGACAAAATTAGGCAAAAAAATCATATCATTTAATAAAAAGATATATAACTTCCCAAAACATGTAGAAAAATAGCACCGCTCTCAGAAAAATAAGCAAAATTGTCCGTTGGAAATGGGAGATCGCCTTCCATATCTTGATGAAATGTAGAAAATAGTTTCGAGCTTAGAAAATCCGCGAAAATATTCGTTGGGACCGGAAGATAGCTATCGTCAACTTAAAAATAAGAGAAGACAAACTTAGGAAATAAAAACCATATCATTTAATAATAAGATTCATATCTTCAAAAAACTGTAGAAAATAGCTATGAGCAAAGAAAAATCTCCAAAAATTTCGTTGGAACTGGGAGATCACCATATTCAACTGAAAAAAGGGAAGACAAAATTAGGCCAAAATAATATCATTTAATAAAATGATCCACAAATTTCGGAAAATGTGGAAAATAGCCTGGAGCTTAGAAAAATTTGCAGAAATGTTCGTTGAAAGCAAGAGATCGACATCTTTGAAAAAAATAAGGGAAGACAAAAATTTGGCCAAAAAATCTTATCAATTAATAAAAAGATCCATATCTTTTAGAAAATATGCAAAACAGCTCAGAGCTCAAAAAAATCCACAGAAATGTTCGTTGGAACCCGTAGAATGCCATCTTCAACTCAAAAAATAAGAGAAGACAAAATTAGGCCAAAAATCATTTCCTATAATAAAATGAAACAAATCTGTCAGAAATATGGAAAATAGCTTCGAGCTCAGAAAAATCTTCAAAAATTTTTGTTAGAACCAGGAGCTCGCCATCTTCAATTGAAATATTTGAGAAGACAAAATCAGGCTATAAAAATCATATCATTTAATACAAATATCCATATCTTACAGAAAATGTAGAAAATAGCTCGAGCTCAATAAAATCCGCAAAAGTCCCTTTTAACCAGTGAGATCACCATCTTCAACTTAAAAAAGAGAGAACAAAATTAGGCCAAAAATCATATCATTTAATAAAAAGATTCACATGTTCCATAAAAAGTATAAAATAGCACCAAGCTCAGAAATATCGACAAAAATGTCAGTTGGAATTGGGAGATCACCATCTCCATGTGAAAATTAAGAGAAGACAAAATTAATCAAAAAAATAATAAAAAGATCCATATCTTCTAGAAAATGTAGAAAATAGCCGTGAGGTCAGAAAAACCGCAAAAATATCCGTTGGAACATAGAGATCACCAGCTTTAACTGACAATTATCTTTAACTGAAAATTAGAGAAGACAAACTTAGGTTATAAAATCATATCATTTAATAAAAAGAAATCTTATCTTCAATAAATTGTAGAAAATAGTTTCGAGCACATAAAAATCCGCAAAAATGTTCGTTGGAACCTGGAGATAGGCATCTTCAATTGAAAAATAAGAGAAGACAAAATTAGAATACACAAATCATATCATTTAATTCAAAGATTAATATCTTACAGAAAATTTAGAAAGTTGCCCAGAGCTCAATAAAATATGTAAAAAATATCTGGTGGAATCGGGAGATCGCCATCTTCAACGAAAAAATACAGAGGACAAAATTAGGCCAAAAATCATTTCGTTTAATAAAAAGATTCATATCTTCCAGAAAATGTAGAAAATATTATCAAGGTCAGAAAATCCAAAAAAATGTCCGTTGGAACTGGAAGATCGCTATGTTCAACTAAAAAATAAGAGAAGACAAACTTATGCTATAAAAATTGTATCATTTATTAAAAAATTCATATCTTCAATAAATTGTACAAATAGCCCCGAGCTTAGAAAAATCTGCAAAAATGTCTGTTGGAAATGAGAGATCGCCATATTCAACTTAAAAATAGGAGAAGACAAAATTTGGTTATAAAAATCATATAATTTAATATTAAGATTAATATCATACAGAAAATGTAGAAAATAATCGAAAATACGAAAAATCCGCAAAAATGGCCGTGTGAACCGGGAGATCGCCATCTTCAATTGAAAAATAAGAGAAGACAAACTTAGGCTATAAAAATCATATCATTTAATAAAAAGATACATATCTTCCAGAAAATTAAGAAAATAGCTAGGAGCTCAAAAAATTTGTAAAAATGTCTGTTGAAACAGGGAGATCGCAATTTTTAATTAAAAAATAAGAGAAGACAAAATTAGACCAAAAAATCTTAATATTTAATAAAAAGATCCATAACTTCCATAAAATGTATAAAATAGCACCGAGCTCAGAAAAATCTACAAAAATATCCGTTAGTACCGGGAGATCGGCCATTTTCAACTTAAAATAAGATAAGAAAAAATTAGGCTACAAAAATCATATCATTTAATAAAAAGATCCATATCTTTCATAAAATGTAGAAAATAGCCTCGAGCTCAGAAAATCCGCAAAAATGTTTGTTAGAACCGGAAGATCATATTCTTCTACTGAAAATAAGAGAATACAAAATTAGGCTATAAAAATCATATCATTTACTATAAATATCCATATTTTCCAGAAATTATAGAAAATAGCCCCGAACTCAGCAAACCATGTAAAAATGTCCGTTAAAATCTGGAGGACGCCATCTTCAACAGAAAAAGAAGAGAAGACAAAATTAGGCCAAAAACCATCACTTAATAAAAAGATGCATATATTTAAGAAAATGTAGAAAATAGAACCGAGCTAAGAAAAATCTTCAAAAATGTCCGTTGGAACCGGGAAATTGCTATCTTCAACTTAAAAAAATAAGAGAAGGCAAAATTAGTATATAAAAACATATCATTTAATATAAAAATTCATATTGTACAGAAATTGTGGAAAATAGCCCGGAGCTCGAAAAATCCGCACAAATATCTGTTGTGTTTCAGGGTGTTTTGTCACCACGGATTGGTTGACTGTAGGGCCAGAGGTCAAAGCTGTCACGCTGGGCGCATATGGCCGTCAGGAGATGGGCGCAGTTCGTTCAGCTTTAGTGAAGAGCGTGCGGGTCCGAGCGTCGGAGTGCCGAAGAGGACCCTCGGCAAGGCGACAACCTCCGTAGGGGGTGGAGATGGGTGAGCTCGGGGTGAGCGCATTTAACTCTGGGCTGGTTGGATGTCGAAGGGTAGCCTCGGTGCGGCAGGATCTAACTTGACCTGAACAGATGAGAAAGCTCGTCAGGGGGTCGGACCTTGGTTTCGACCAAATCCCCTCTGATGCCTAAGTCAGATCGGATCTGAAGGATACTCGGTGGGATCGGTATGGCTTACGGGGAGGCCGATACACGAGCCCTCGGGCCGAGCTATGGAGGAGAATTATCAAGTGGAAGATAAGGTCGAATAAGAGGAATACCTCAGTGTTTTGGGTATCCAAGAAATGTCCTTTTGCACGTTGTCCCTCGGGTCGCTTTATAGGAGTCTTCGTCAGCCACATCTCCTCGATGTCCCCTTATCTTGCCCCGGTCATCTGCCCTTTAACGGTGCCTTCATGGGTCATGAAGGTGGACGTAATGGGGCCCCTTAATGGTGATTAAAGTGGTGCACTTTAAGGGGAGCGGTTAACTCCTGCTAGCATGGGTCAACGGTTGCATCCGCTTTGGTCTGAGGCCGGCCCAGATCTGATTCTTCGTAGGGGCCTTGTTCTCCACAGGCCTGGGGGTTTGCATCATGGGCTTGGGCCATTCGGTCCTGGCCCATCCTGGGAGGGCTGTATCAATTGCCCTCGTCGCTCGGGCCGTTCGGATCCTGACGGTTCGGTCTGAGGGATATGATTCTTGTGGATTTGACTGGTGCACCAGTCGAGGAAATATCATTGAATGAAGGTCATTATAGCACTGCCATTTTGAAATTCTCCTGCCCCTGGGAGCGGGATTCGAAGCGTCGCGGCTCGCGGGATGTCGACGCGTGTGCATAGGTGGACGATTCGTGATGGAGCAGGGGGATTCGGGGAGCGGTATAAAGGGATGTGGTTGCCTTGTAGATGAAGGTTCTAATCTTTCAATGCTGCCTTCTTCTCTCCTTCATCCCATGTGTCTGCCCCAGCTTTTCTCTACTCTGCATTATGTGTCCCTCATCGTCCTCTTCCTCTACCTCCGATGCAGGTCGGTCGGCTACTGTCGCCACACACGTTCAGCCCCAAGGATCAGTCTCAGAGATCTGTTGCCATGGGGATGACCTCTTCGGGGTGCCCCCGTGGTGATGGCATGGCCGTCGATGGTTTGCGCTACCTCGATCGGGTTGTTGCATTCCAAATATCTCCTCCCCCCGTGTTTCGGACGGGACCCTGAGAAGGATGTGAGAGTATGCTTTTCGGGCCGTTGCGAAGTCGGGGTGTATGAACAGAGCTTTTGGTTTAGGCTGTGATTCCCTCTTTACCCCTTTGTCGTCGTGTTCCTGAGGGCCGATGGGCCTGCCCTATGCCAGTTATGCCCCAATGCCGTCGGGTCTTTGGTGGGGTTCATTGTGCTCTGCTTGCTTAACAGGATAGAGCTGACCCTCTACCTTTTTACCCAATTTTTGCATGAGCCATCACAACTCGGGCGCCTGGCTCTACATCAGTGCCCGCCCAAGGAAGATCTGGGTGTTGGGGTTACCGACTACCGTGAAACATTGGAAGGTGGAGTACGTCTTCATGGGTTTTCCCACAGAGGTGGATTTTTTGGTCCGATGGGGGGAAACGAGCTCGCTGAGCCATGAGTTGGGGATCTCACTGATGCATAGGCTAAGGCGGTGGACACATTGTTAGCCGTCCCTGTTGCCAATCAAAAGATCGATGTCCTCTTCTCGGACCACATCCTGAGGAGGACAGTGTGGCTTATCAGTGAATCTTCTTGGAATCCCAGGTTCGGAGGGTTTATTGAACGGAACCTGCTCAGGTAAGATCGTCTCCTTATCTCGTCTTTCTTTGCAGGCGGGTTTGGCCAGAGCCCTTCTCAGCCCTCTATTCCGGTCTCTATGCCAGATCCCAGCCCTTGGAGAGGGATCACGTTTTGGAGGTCTGGAGGAAGCCGCACGGAGGGCCTCCCTGGAGTGGGTTCGAAGCGGACAAGGGAACAAGTGCCACCAGCTCAGGGGGCAAGCAGAAGAAAACCCATGTCCTTGTTGTGGTCGGGGGTGCTCCCCTTCTTGAGGCTCCCATCCAACCTTGCCAGACGAAGGATACGTGGCCTTGGGGTGGCCCTTTGCCTTCCCGCTCGGGGTCGCTTCCGGAGGACTACGAGAGGTCCTTGGGCGTATTCAGGTTAGTCGAGGCCGATCTACCGCGATCTAGAGAGGGGTTACTCACTCCTCGCTTTCCTGTGGGACTGAAGGAGTCCGTCATCTTCGACTACAGGGTTGTGACTTGGTTGGCTGAGAATTGTTGCCTGCCTCAGGACCAATCCGTGTTGGATGGGGTGTGAGGCGATCGACTTGCGGCCTTCGTGATACAGGCCGGCCAGCAGGTAAGGCTTTACGTTGTAGCATGCTTCACCCTTTATAGGGGTCTCTAACTTTTGTCTTCCCTTCAACGCAGTTCGGTCCGTCTTTCGATGAGGTGCCAATCCATGGTGCTCTCAGATGCAAAGTCAGGTCTCGCCCAGAAGTCATTAGCAGGGGAGGATGCTGACGAGGCGGCCCAGGAGGCCGAGGTGTGCATCAGTTGTTGGAGACCCGAATCACCGAGCTCTCGGTCGACCTGGAGAGGTCAAACATGGAGAGGGCTTTGGTGCTGGCCAAGAAGTCGAAGGCCGAGAATAGGGTCACCAAGTTGGAGAAGGCCATCGATGTAAAGAGAGTTTGGCGGTCCGGCGGAGGAGACCTAGGTCAAGGAGCTCGAAGGGCTCCTGGAGGCGGTGGAGGAAAGGGAGCGTATTCTCCTGGCCAGGCACAACACAAGCTCCCAGGAGAGAAAGAAAGAGCGGGCGGAGCATTTATGTTAGGTCACAGCCCTCGAGGCCCGGATTAAGGAGCTGGAAGCAGTGGATCCTGCATAAATCTCCAATGAGGTCATGGACGAGTATGTCGTGACCTTCGTCGTCACGGGGATGTATGAGGCCTTTAAGAGGGGGTTCGCCCATTGCTGGAGCGAGATCCAGCAGAGATTCTCTCATTCAGGGATCTCGTTTGATGAGCTCCGAATGGATTCCGAGGGCAAGGAAGAGGTTGACGCCATCCGTCTAGAGGGTGCCAATCAGCCGAATGATGTTCTTGTAGATGCTCCAGCTGCCCAGGAAGGATGAGGGGCTTAGCCCATCAACCTTTTGTTTTGTCGCTCTGTACATGACTGTTTTGGCATTTTGCCGATTTCTGTAATATATAAGTTTACATGACCATATTGTTTTCTGAGAAAGCTTTCCTCTTTTACGCTGTGATGGTATGCCCCCTCCTGCAATCCCAGTTGGGATGTTTGCGCAGACGGGCTTGGGGGAATCACGTCGACCTACTTTATGATCGGTCCGCCGGTCTGGTGCTAATGGAATGTTCCCCAGTTTGCGGTCGAACGGATGTTAGACCTATCGAAGGGTTGCCCTCGACCTTACGGTCGAATGGGTGATCGGCCTACTGGAGGACTTGCCCCAGCCTTACAGTCGATCAGATGATTGGCATGTTGGGGGACTTGCCCACTGCCTTATGGTTGATCGGGTGATTGGCCTGCTGAGCAAGTTGCCCCTAGCCTTATGGTCGATCGGGTGAACAACCTGCAGGCGGAGTTGGCCCCAGCCTTATGGTCGATCGGGTGATCGGCCTGCTAAGGGAGTTGCCCCAGCCTTATGGTCGATTGGGTCGGTCGGCCAGCTGGGGGACCTACCCACAGGCTTACCGTCGATCGATTGATCGACATGCTGGGGGAGTTGCCACAGCCTTATGGATGATCGGGTGATCGTCTTGCTGGATGACTTGCCCCAGCCTTATGGTCAATCGGGTGATCGGCCTACTGGGGGAGTTGCCTCCATCCTTATGATCGATCGGATCAGTCGACCAGCTGGGGAGCTATACCCCAGGCTTACGGTCGATCGAGGGATCGGCCTACTGAGGGAGTTGCCCCCAGGCTTACAGTCGATCAGTGGATCGGCCCACTGGGGGAGCTGCCCCCAGCCTTACGATCGATCGACAGGTTGGCCAGCTGGGGGAGTTGTCCCGGGCCATACAGTCGAGCCGGTGATCGGCCTGCTGGGGGAGTTTCCCCAGCCTTACTATCGATCGACAGATCGGCCTATTGGGGGAGTTTCCACCGGCCTTATAGTCGAGTTGGTGATCGGCTTACTGGGGGAGTTGCCCCAGCCTTACTATCGATCGGCAGATCAGCCTGCTGGAGGAGTTACCCCAGCCTTACGATCGAGCCGGTGATTGGCCTGCTGGGGTAGTTGCCCCAGCCTTACAGTCGATCGACGGATCAGGCTGCTGGGGAGTTGGCCCCAGCTTTACAGTCGAGCTAATGATTGGCTTGCTAGGGGAGTTGCCCCTAGCTTTATGGTCTATCGGTGGATCAGCCTGCTGGGGGAGTTTTCCCAGCCTTACGGTTGATCCGGTGGATTGGCCTGCTGGGGGAGTTGCCCCAGCCTTACGGTCGATCCGGGGATATGTCTGCTTATGGGGTTGTCCCCTAGCTGGGCCTGGAGAATGACTAGATGTAGAAAGAACTCTTCATTCATTACCATTTTCGGTACATTTACTTAGAATGGGGGAGGGGGTAACATTGTACACACTCATTGGTAGTACTTACGAAGGTGCTCTGTGTTCCAGGTGTGAGTCAGCACCTTCCCTCCTAAGATAGAGAGCCGGTATGCAGCAGGGCCGAGGACCTCGGTGACCTTTTGGCGACCTATCGGGGGTGCAGCTCGGATGCCTGCTCCGGGAATTTCTTAGGGTAGGAGGATGTTCGAAGGCAATCCACAAAACCCTGGGCGACCTATCGATGTCGCAACTTGTAAGCCTACTATGGACTTTCTTAAGGTGGGGGACGCTTCGGATACAATCCCCAAACCCTATGGGCTCTTGGCGACCTATCGGGGGTGCAGCTCGGACGCCTACCCCGAACTTTCTTAGGTTAGGAGGATGCTTCGGAGGAAATCTGTAAAACCCTGGGAGACATATCGGTAGCACAGCTCGGAAGCCTGCCGCAGACTTCCTTAGGGTGGGGGACGGTTCGGGGCGACCTATCGGGGTGTAGCTCGGACGCCTACCCCGGACTTTTCGTTTGTGGCGGAGCCGTTCTCTTCAAGTGATCAAGCCAACCTTGACCTGGAATTTCTCACACGCATGAGAGACTCGAAGAGTGTGTAAGTCTAAACATAGCGACATGTTGGGATAGAATAAAACCTGTGTTTTTATTTACTAGGTCATCCCGTGGGAGCTAGAGCTTTAGGGTGCCTAGTCGGCCTACTTGAAGGAGATCCAATTTCGGGTAGGATCTGAAATTTTAGTTTGCATAATACGTATATAGAAAAAAAAACATAAGAGTTTACTTGTAGCTAGGTTGCCCGCTCTGGATGATTAAGACGACCTTTATGGAGGCACTTTCTATCTTGGAGACGATTTGGAAACCTACATTCAAACAACACATTGTTTGTACAAACATAAAATCACATATTTTATTGATAGTACTTAAGTAAGTATTGGGCATTCCATGGATGAGCTAATTCTTCGCCCTCCATGTTTGCCAAAAATGTAGGTTGCTGGTCCCACAATGTCCGCTATTTTGTAGGGGCCTTTCCATTTGACAGAGAGCTTTTCGCGGTGGCCGATCTCGGTTTTGAAGGTTGCGTCCCTGAGGACGAGGTCGCCGACTCTAAAGCTCCGCTTCCTCACCCGAGAGTTGTAGTACTCGCCATCCTTTGGCTATTTTTGACAACACATGTTAGAGCACGATCCCTTACCTCGTCGATGAGCTCAGTGTTGAGGTCGATGTCCTTTTCATTTGCTTATTTGTTGAAGTACTTGAGGCAGATATATTTTTCGCCAACCTCTACTGGGACGACGGCTTTCGCCCCATAGGCTAGCATGAAGGGGCTCTCACCAGTTAAAGCTTTGTATGTAGTGCGGTAAGACCAAAGGATGTCGGGTAGCTCGTCAGGCCAAGATCCAGTGGCGTTGTCGGCCTTCTTCTTCAAGGGTCTAAGGATGCATTTGTTTGCTGCCTCGGCCATGCCATTGCACTGCAGGTGCTCCATGGAGGCAAAGTGAAGGTTGACACCCCAATCTGAGCAGAATTCTCTGAAGTCCGCGGAGTCGAACTACGTCTCGTTGTCTGTCACAATGGAGCAGAGTATCCTGAAGCGACATATGATAGACTTTCAGACAAAGTTCTTTATGTCCTTTTAGGTAACGCGCGCTAGGGGGCTCCGCTTCGATCCACTTGGTGAAGTAGTTGACAACGCCAACTAGGAACTTCCTTCCTTCGGATACCATTGGAAATGATCCGAGGATGTCGATGCCCAACTTGGCAAATGGTACTGGGTTGAGAATTGGAATCAGGTCGACGGGAGGAGCCTTTGAATGCTTGAAAAATTTCTGGCATTCCTTGCACATATTGACGAAGTCGATTGTGTCCTTCAGCATGGTCAGCCAATAATAGCCATGCAGGACTACCGTAAGTGCCAGGGTTCGGCCACCATGATGATTCCCACAAAACCCTTCATGTATTTCGTGGATGACTTCCTCAGCTCTTCTCGGCCCAAGACACTTTAAGTAGGGCAATACGTCGTTCTTCGCACGATGCTTTCGGTAGAGTACGTCGTCGAAGATCACGAATGATCCATCTCTCGGTCTTCTGCATCTCCAGCTTATCTTCTAGTAGGGCTCCGGTCTTCAGGTAGGCGATGATCGGGCTCATCCATGACCGCTCTTGGTCGATGCACATCAGTTTACCCTCCTCAATGCTGGGTGTCAGTAAGTTCTCAATGTAGATGGCTTTCCCAATCTCTGCCAGAGAAGACGAAGCTAGCTTTGAGAGTGCGTCGGCCCGAAGGTTGTTTGATCTTGGTAGATGTTGGACCGCTGCTTTCTTAAATTTGAGGAGTTCGGCCCAGGCATACTACATGTACCGCTTCATCAGTTCCTCCCTTGCCTCGAAGCTTCCTTCAATTTGCTGAACGGCCAGCCTTGAATCACTGGTCAACATCACATTTGTCACTCCAAGCACCCGGCAGAGCTTTAGGCCGTTGAGGGCGGCCTCGTACTCCGCCACATTGTTGGTTGCCGAAAAGTTGAAGCGGAGGGCGTACTCCAATAGGCTCCCCACCGGAGTCTTTATTACAATGCCGGCTCTGCTACCAAATTAGGGCAAAAAATCATATCATTCAATCAAAAGATCGCCATCTTCAATTGGAATATAAGTGAAATCAAACATAGGTTATAAAAATCATATCATTTAATAAAAAGATCCATATCTTCCATAAAATGAAGAAAATAGCCCTAAGCTCAGAAAAATCCGCAAAAATGTCCGTTGGAACTGGGATCGCCGTCTTCAACTTAAAAATAAATAGATGACAAACTTAAGCTATAAAATCATATCAATTAATAAAAAGATCCATATCATCCATAAAATAAAGAAAATAGCACGGTGCTCAGAAAATATGTAAAAATGTCAATTAGAACCAGGAGATAGCTATGTTCAACTCAAAAATAATAGAAGACAAAATTAGGTAATAAAAATCATATCATTTAATATAAATATTCTAATTTTTCATAAAATGTAGAAAATATACCCGAGCTAAGAAAAATCCGCAAAAATATCCGTCGAAACCGGGAGAGTGCAAAATTTAACGAAAAACAAAGAAGACAAAATTAGGCCAAAATATCATATCATTTAATAAAACGATCGATATCTTCCAGATAATACAGAAAATAGCCCAGAGCTCAGAAAAATCCTCAAAAATATCCGTGGAAATCGGGAGATCACCACCATCAACATAAAATGTAAAGAAGACAAAATTAGACAAAAATCATTGCATTTAATAAAACAATTTTATCTTCCAGAAAATACAGAAAATAGCCCCAAGGTCAGAAAAATCGGCAAAACTTTCCGTTGGAACCGGAAAACAGACATTTTCATGTGAAAAATAAGAGAATACAAACGTGACTATAAAAATCATATCATTTAATTAGAAATCCATATCTACAATAAAATGTAGAAAATAGCCTCGAGTTCAGAAAAATCCGCAAAAATTTTCTTTGCAACCGGGACATCACCATCATCAATTAATAAATATAAGAAGATAAAATTAGGCTAGAAAAATCATAGCATATATTAAAAGATCCATATCTTACAGAAAATATAGAAAACAATCCAGAGTTCGAAAATATCGGCCAATATATCCATTGGAACTGGGAAATCGCCATCTTCAAATTAAAAATAAGAGATGACAAAATTAGGCTACAATAATCATATAATGCAAAAAAGATCAATTTCTTCCAGAAAATGTAGAAAATAATTTCGAGCTCAGAAAAATCCGCAGAAATGTCTGTTGGAACCGGGAGATCGCAATCTTCAACTAAAAAAGAAGAGAATACAAAATTAGGCCAAAATATCATATCATTTAATAACACGATCCATATCTTCCAAAATGTGGAATAGGCCGGAGCTCAGAAAAATCCGCAAAAATCTCTGTTGGAACCCGGTGATCGCCATCTTCAAATAGAATATAAGAGAAGACAAAATTAGCTCAAAAATCATATCATTTAATATAACATTAGGCCAAAAATCCTATCATTTAATAAAAAGATCAATATCTTTTAGAAAATTTTGGAAATAGCCCCGAAGTCAGAAAAATCAGCAAAAATCATATCATTTAATATAACATCCATATCTTACAGAAAATGAAAAATCTGCAACAATATCCGATGGAACCGGGAGATCGCCATCAACAAATGAAAAATACGAGAAGACAAAATTAGGATTTAATAATCATATCATTTAATATAAAGTTCCATATCATATAGAAAATGTAAAATATAGCGCCGAGCTCAGAAATCCGCAAAAATGTCCGTTGGAACTGGGAGATCGTCGTCTTCAACTGAAAAAAGGAAAGACAAAATTAGGCCAAAAAATCATATCATTTAATAAAAGGATCCATATCTTCCAGAAAATATAGAAAATAGTCTGAAGCTTAAAGAATTCCGCAAAATGTCAGTAGGAACCGGGAGATCGTCAAATTCAACCGAAAAATAAGCGAAGATAAAATTAGGCTATAAAAATCATATCGTTTAATATAAAGATCCATATCTTATAGAAAATGTAGAAAATAGCCCCGAACTTAGAAAAATTCGTAAAAAAGTAAGTTGGAAATGGGAGATCGCCTTCTTCAACCCAAGAAACAAGGGAACAAAATCAGGCCAAAACCATACCATTTAATAAAAAATACATATCTTTCAAAAAATGTAGAAAATAGACTCAAGCCCAGAAAAATCAGTAAAAAAAGTCTGTTGGAACGGGGAGATCGCCATTCTCAAATAAGAAATTAGTGATGACAAAATTAGGCTATAAAAATCATATCATTTATAAAGATACATATCTTACAGAAAATGTAGAAAATAGCCCGCAGCTCAAAAAATCTGCAAAAATATCCGTTGGAACCAAGAGGTCGGCATCTTCAACAAATAAATAAGAGAAGACCAAATTCGGCCAAAAAAATCATATTGAACGATCCATATCTTCCGAAAAATTCAAAAATTAGCCCCGAGCTCATAAAAATTCCCAAAAGTTTCTGTTTGAATCGGGAGATGCCATATTCAACCGAAAAATAAGAGAAGATAAACTTAGCGATAAAAATCATATCAGTTAATAAAGAGATCCATATCTTCCATAAAATTTAGAAAATAGCACCGAGCTCAGAAAAATCAGAAAAAAAAATGCATGTTAGAACCGAGGGATCGCCATCATCAGTTGAAAATAAGAGAAGACAAAATTAGAACCTTAAAATCATATCATTTTACACATATACCCATAACTTCCATAAAATATAGAAAATAGCACCAATCTCAAAAAAATCCGCAAAAATGTCCTTGGAACCGGGAGAACGCCATGTTCAACTGAAAAATAAGAGTAGACAAAATTATGCTATAAAATTCATATCATTTAATATAAAGATCCGTATCTTACAGAAAATGTAGAAAATAGCCCGGAGCTCATAAAAATCTGTAAAAGGTCCGTTGTAACCGAGAGATCACTATCTTCAATAAAAAAATAATTGAAGACAAAATTAATCCAAAAAATTATATCATTTAATAAAATGATCCAAATATTCAATGAAATGCATAAAATAGCCCCGAGCTTAGAAAAATCGGTAAAATGTCAATTGGAATAGTAATCGTCATCTTCAACTTAAAAGAGAAGAAAAAATTAGGCCAAAGATGATATCATTTAATAAAAAGATCCACATCATCCAGAAAAGGTGGAAAAATCTCGGAGCTTAGAAAAAGCAGCAAAATGTTAGTTGGAACTGGGAGATCGAAATTTTTGGCTTAAAAATAAGAGAAAATAAAATTAGGACAAAACATCATATCATTTAGTACAAGTATTCATATCTTCTAGATAATGTAGAAAATAAGCCGAAGCTCAGGAGTCGTCATCTTCAACTGAAAAATAAGACAAGTGAAACTTTTGTTATAAAAATCATATCATTTAATAAAAAGGTCCATATTGTCTAGAAAATGTAGAAAATAGCCTCGAGCTCAGAAAAATCTGCAAAATTATCTGTTGGAACGAGGAGATCGCCATCTTCAATTGAAAAATAAGAGAAGGCAAAATTAGGGTATGAAAATCATATCATTTAATAAAAAGATACAAGTCTTTGAGAAAATGTAGAAAATAGCACCGAACTCAGAAAAATCCGCAAAAATATCGTTGGAACCGGGAGATCGCACTCTTCAACTTTAAAAATAAGAAAAGACCAAATTAGGCCAAATATTCATATCATTTAATAAATTGCTCCGTGCTCAAAAAAATCCGCCAAAATATCTGTTGGAACCGGGAAATCGACATATTCAACTGAAAAATATGAGAAGACAAAATTAGGCCAAAAATCATGTCTTTTAATTAAAAGAAAAATATCTTCCAGAAAATGTAGAAATCGTCCTCTTGGAACCTGGAGATCGTCCTCTTCAACTGGAAAATAAGAGAAGACAAAATTAGGCCAAAATATCAAATCATTTAATAAAACAATCCATAACTTTCAAAATATGGAAAATAGGCTGAAATTCAGAAAAATCCGCAAAAATGTCCATTGGAACCGGGTGATTGCCATCTTCAATTGGAATATAAGAGAAGATAAAATATAGGCCAAAATTTATATCATTTAATAAAAGATCGACATCTTCAACAAAAAATAAGAGAAGACAACTTTCGGTAGGAAAATCTATCAATTAATTAAAAGATCCATATCTTTCATAAAATATAGAAAATAGCACCAATCTCAGAAAATGAAATATGAAAATCTTTTCAGTTGAAGATGGCGATATCTTGGTTACAACAGACATTTTTATTGATGAAGATTATGATTTCCCCATTCGGAATTTTGTCTTCTCTTATATTTCAGTTGAAGATGGGGATTTCCTGGGTCCAACAGACATTTTTATCCGAATTTAGTCTTCTCGAATATCATTTAATAAAAAGATCTCTATATTCCAGAAAATGTGAACAATAGCCCGCAGCTCATTAAATATCCGAAAAATGTTTGTTGGAACCAGAAGATCTCCAACTTCTACTGCAAAATAAGAGAAGACAAAATTTGGCCAAAAATCATATCATTTAATAAAACCATCCATATCTTCCAGAAAATGTGAAAAATGGCCCGGAGCTCAAAAAATCCGCAAAAATGTCAGTTGGGACGGAAAGAATGCCATCTTCAACTGAAATATAAGAGAAGACAAAATTAGGCCAAAAATCAAACCATTCAATTAAAGATCGCCATCTTCAATTAAAAAATAAGAGAAGACAAACTTAGGGTATAAAAAATCATATCACTAAATAAAAGATAAATTTCTTCTATTAAATGTAGAAAATAGCCCAGAGCTCAGAAAAATCCGCAAAATTGTCTGTTGGAACCAGGAGATCACCATCTTCAACTTAAAAATAATGGAAGAAAAGCTTAAACTATAAAAATCATTTCATTTAATAAAAAGGTCCATATCTTCTATAAAATAAAGGAAATAGCACATAGCTCAGAAAATCCGCAAAAATGTCCGTTAGAACCGGTAGATCGGTATGTTCAGTGGAAAAAAGAGAAGACAAAATTAGGCAATAAAAATCATATCATTTAATAAAAATATGCTTATTTTCCATAAAATGTAGAAAATATCCCCGAGCTCAGAAAAATCCACAAAAATATTCGTCGAAAACGAAATAGCACAAAATTTAACGAAATACAGAGAAGACAAAATTAGGCCAAGATATCATCTCATTTAATAAAACGACTGATATCGTCCCGATAATACAGAAAATAGCCTAGAGCTAAGAAAAATCCTCAAAAATATCCGTGGAAACCGGGAGACGCCATCATCAACGAAAAATCTAAGAGAGGACAAAATTAGACAAAAACATAGCAGTTAATAAAACGATCGTTATCTTCTAGAAAATACAGAAAATAACCCTGAGGTCAGAAAAATCGGCAAAAAATTTTGTTGGAACCGGGAAACCCGAATCTTCGAGTGGAAAATAAGAGAAGACAAACGTAGGCTATAAAAATCATATCATTTAATAAAAAATCTATATCTACAATAAAATGTAGAAAATAGCCTCGAGTTCAGAAAATAGCACTGAGCTAAAAAATCCGAAAAAAATGTCCCTTAGAACTGAGAGATCACCGTCTTCAATAGAAAATTCAGAGAAGAAAAAATTAGAACCTAAAAATTATATCATTTTATTTGTATACCATATCTTCCATAAAATGTAGAATATAGCACCAAACTCAAAAAAATCTGCAAAAATGTCAGTTGGAACTGGGAGATTACCGTGTTCAACTAAAAAATAAGAGTAGACAAAATTATGCTATAAAAATCATATCATTTAATATCAATATCCATATCTTACAGAGAATGTAGGAAATAGCCCGGTGCTCATAAAAATCCGCAAAAAAGTCCGTTGTAACCGGGAGATCGCTCTCTTCAATGAAAAAAATAAGAGAAGACAAAATTAAATCAAAATATTATATCATTTAATAAAACGATCCATATCTTCCAGAAAAAGCAGAAAATATCCCCAAACTCAGAAAAATCGGTAAAATGTCAGTTCGACTAGTGAGATCGACATCTTCAACTTAAAAATAAGTGAAGACAAAATTAGGCCAAAGATGGTATCATTTATAAAATGATCTATATCATCCAGAAAATGCAGAAAATAGATACGAGTCCATAAAATATCGACAAAATGTCCGTTGGAACCAGGAGATCGGAATTTTCGAGTTAAATATAAGAGAAAACAGAATTAAGACAAAAAATCATATCATTTAATACAAGTATTTATATCTTCCAGATAAAGTAGAAAATATGTCGGAGCTCAAAAAAATCCGCAAAAATATCCGATGGAACTGGGAGATCGTCATCTTCAACTTAAAAATAAGATAAGCGAAACTTAGATTATAAAAATCATATCATTTAATAAAAAGCTCCATATCGTCCAGAAAATGTAGAAAATAGCCTTGAGCTCAAAAAAATCCGTAAAAATATCTGTTGGAAAAAGGATATTGCCATCTTTAATTAAAAAATAAGAGAAGACAAACTTAGGGTATGAAAAACATAGCATTAAATATAAAGATACAATTCTTCCAGAAAATATAAAAATAGCACCGAACTAAGAAAAATCCGCAAAAATAACCGTTGGAACCGGGAGATCGCACTCTTCAACTTAAAAATAAGAGAAGACAAAATTAGGCCAAAAATCATATTATTTAATAAAACGATCCATATCTTTTAGAAAATTTTAAAAAAATTGCCCGGAGCTCAAAAAATCCGCAAAAATGTCCGTTGGAACCGGGAGATCGCCATCAACTGAAAATTAACAAAAGATAAAATTAGGCCAAATATTCATATCATTTAATAAAACGATTCATATCTTACACAATGTGTAGAAAAATTGCTCTGAGTTCAGAAAAATCTACCAAAATCTCTGTTGGAACCGGGAAATCGACATATTCAATAGAAAAAATATGAGAAGACAAAATTAGGCCATAAAATCATATCGTTTAAAAAAAGAAACATATCTACCAAAAAATGTAGAAATAGCCCCAAACTCAGAAAAATCCACAAAAATGTCCTTTGGAACCTGGAGATCACCACCTCCAACTGGAAAATAAAAGAAGACAAAATTAGGCTAAAATATCATATCATTTAATAAAACAATCTATATCTTCCAAAAATGTGGAAAATTTGCTGAAACTCAAAAAATCCATAAAACTATCCGTTGGAACCAGGTGATCACCATCTTCAAATGGAATATAAGAGAAGACAAAAATAGGCCAAAAAATCATATCATTTAATAAAAAGATCGACATCTTCAACAGAAAAATAAGAGAAGATAAATTTAGGCTAGAAAAATCATATCAATTAATAAAAAGATCCATCTCTTTCTTAAATGTAGAAAATAGCACCAAACTTAGAAAATAATATATATATAATTTTCAGTTGAAGATGGCGATATCTAGGTTACAACGGACATTTTTATAGATGAAGATGGTGATTTCCCGAATCCGAATTTCGTCTTCTCTTATATTTCAGTTGAAGATGGCGATTTCCCGGTTCCAACGGACATTTTTGGCCTAATTTTGTCTTCTCTAATATCATTTAATAAAATGATCCATATAATCTAGAAAATATGAACAATAGCCCGCAGCTCAGAAATATCCGCAAATATGTCTGTTGGAATCGAGAGATCGCCAACTTCTATTGGAAAATAAGAGAAGGCAAAATTATGCCAAAAATCATATCATTTAATAAAACCATCCATATCTTCCAGAAAATGTGGAAAATAGCCCGGAGCTAAAAAATCTACAAAAACGTTAGTTGGGACCGAAAGAAGGCCATCTTCAACTGAAATATAGGAGAAGGCAAAATTAAGCCAAAAAAATCAAATCATTCAATATAAAGATTGCCATCTTCAATTGGAAAATAAGAGAAGACAAACTTAGGTTATAAAAATCATATCATTTAATAAATAGATACATATCTTCCATAAATTGTAGAAAATAACCTGAAGCTCATAAAAATCTGCAAAATTGTCTATTGGAACCGGGAGATCGCCATCTTCAACTTAAAAATAATTGAAGGTAAACGTAAACTATAAAAATCATATCATTTAATAAAAAGATCCATATCTATTATACATTTGAGAGCATTTTTTAAATTTTTCCTACGTGGACATGTTTGTCCTATGTGGGCAAACAACAGATGACTAGGACAAACACAAGTTGCTGACTTGAATAAGTTTGGGGAAAAGCTTGGGAAAGGGGGAAATTTGAAACTTGAAATTTGGTTTGAAAACATAAAAATTTGAAATTTGCATACAAGAACAAAACTTTGGGGGGGAGATTCAGCTGACCCAAACCTTGGGGACCCCTCTCTCACTCACTCTCACTCTATTCCCTGCCCCTAAAACCACCATGGCTGCATACAATGAATGTCATTGGATCTCTCTCTCTCTCTCTCTCTCTCTCTCTCTCTCTCCCTCCCTCTCTCTCTCTCCCTCCCTCTCTCTCTCTCTCTCTCGCAGCCCCATGCCCCCAAAAAAACCCCACACCTGACAGCAAGAAAATTAGAAGCATGATGAAGTCGATCCTGGGCTCTCGTGTATAGTGAATATCGTCATGGGCTGATGCTCGAGGGATGGTTTTTGATCTTGATTCCTTTTTAATTATTTAGTTGATGCGGAAATTTACTTTATTTGGTTGATGTTGCGACTTCAGATTCTGATTTGTCTATTGTCTCCTGATTCATGAATTGTCCTCAAATCCAAATCTTGATGCTGCGACCAAAGACTGGGAAGGGAAAGAAGAAAGCACTCCCTGTTAACGAGGACAGGTACATCAGTAAGATGTTTCTCTGAGGGCTTAGTTCGCCTGCTTAGTTCATCTGCTTTCAGTTATTATTGTCCTCAGAAATCCCAAGTGATGAGTAATGATTTCAGTTACGGGGCCAATGCCATTAAATGTGGTCAAGACTCAGTTGCAGTGTCTCTCGCTCGATCTCTATTTCCCTCTCCAGCACACGCCATTATTATTTACAGGTATAAAATTCTATCATTTTTCTTCAATTTTTTGTAATTTTTGTTATTTTGTGGGGTTCTATTTCTTACAATTTCTCTTGCAATTTCTTTCGATTGAGATAATATTTTATTTTATTTTTTCCATCATGAAATTTTATTGTTCTTTGTGCATAATTAAGGATTTTCTTTTAACAAGATCTCTGCACAGTTATCGTTAATTATGTGTAAGAATTTGATTTTGATTTATTAAAGTTTTAAGGTGTTTACTATTAATTATCTTGAATTTTTGCTACCCATCAGATTGATTGGCTTATGTTCGATTTGTGATGGGAAATAAATTGGAGGGCGGTTTTGTTTTTTTGTTCTCTGTAACTGTAAATGTGTTGAACTCATAAATGTGTTAAATCCTCAGCATTCTGTGCAGGAAGGGAGTGTTTTTCAGTGACTCATGGATGTCGATCTTCTTCCTTGCTAAGGCTGCATCGACCTGGGCCTTGAATTCTAGCAGAGCTCATCTTCTGATCTAAATATTTCTTTTAGGTCAATAGCATTGAAGCCGGTTGGCATGTAATTTTATAATGAATGTTGATCACATGGGATTTCCCATGTTAATTCTCTTTTGAAAGAATTTGTTGAGAGTCTGAAATTTGAAACGGATGCAATTTCCAGATTTTATTTGTTGAAACCAAATATTGTATCTCTAGGAAAGTGCATGGCCAATGCTTTGAAGCAACTCAAGGTTGAATAAAACATGCACGACTTCTGATTATCAGGTAATTTATAAGGAGTTACTTACAACTCTTACCATATAAGATTTTGCTCAGTGTTGTTAATGCTCCTTAAGCCTGAATAGGTCCTTCGAGTTTAATCCTTCGTAGTTTTTTGATGAGAATTTTTGGTGATGGTCCCATGTTTCGAGCAATATCATTGAGCCTTTTCTCCCATTGTTCTTTTAAGGGCCAATTGGAGCAACATGCTTCTCAAGAGGACTTCTTAAAAGAATTAAGGAGCATCTATGTGGACTTACACAGAGGCTGTATGAACATCCTGTCATCGTGGCACCCAATGAAAACACCTTTAATGGCAAGGGCATCAGGAGATTACTCTCTTAACAAATTTGAATTAGATAAGGCAAGGTTAGGAGATTACTCTCTAACACCTTCAATGACAGAGGCATCTGGAGATTACTCTCTAACAAATTTTAATTAGAACATACTGCCCTTCTTTCTTGCTTAGTTTCTTCTTAATTACAAATGGATTCAGTTATTACCAACCATTACACTTAGTCATATGTATAGACTCCTTTGAAGGTCCATATATAAATAGATAAGTACGGGGAAAAAGAGAATTAATGCATGACCAGGAAAAATCTAAAACAAACTTGAATCCACTATATGGTTGGCATTTTGGTAAATTATTTTGAAGGTGCATTGATTTTGGTAAGTTCTTTTACTGGTTGGCAGGTTCTTTTGAGATTCTTATGAGAGTAAGAGTTAGATAAAATATGATATCAGTGATTGAAGAGGACATGAAAAATCTATAGCTAATTATTCCATTTGATCAAAACAATTTCATATCAATTTCATGATAATTCCTCAATTGATCTTGATCTCGAATTTTTTTGGGGAACGAGACTTTGTGGGACATTGAATATACACACGCCGCCATGGAGAAGTGACCGAAGAAGAGGCTGAGGTTGGCATGTGACATGCTGCCTCTTCTCCCAACCCCTAAAGGCCATTTTTTCTGTTTCCCAATTTGATTTTGGTGTAAAGTTTGTGTTTTATGATGTTAATTTTGCTTTAATGAATTAGTTTTCTGGTTTTTGTGGGGAACTTATATATGATTCATCTCTTTATAAATTCATCTTTATTAAAAAGAAAACTAGAAAATGTGAAGCTCAACTGTTTTGAAGGGCAGTTTGGATTTCACTGCGCCAATCAAACCCTGAAAAAATTACAAATTGTTTACCGAGATCCAGAGCAAATTGAAAATAGCTTCACATTCTTTTGTTGCCACATTAGGCTTTTTTGTTTTTTCTTTCTCCAAGATCTACCCCTTTCCTCTGATTCATTGATTTTTTTAATGCTAATTCAAATTTGGGTAGCTCCCTGCACTTGAGGTTAGTTTACTTTATTTCAAAATTTTAAGATGTTAGTTTACTTGATATGATTTTTGGGGTGCTTGGGAAATTTAATGCTTAATGGTGAGATCTAAGAAAGGTTTTCAGTAATATGAAAGCTCATTGACATTTTACAAAATCATATCATTTAATAAAACGACCGATATCTTTTAAAAATAACAGAAAATAGCATCGAGGTCAGAAAAATTCGCAAAAATGTCCGTTGAAACAAGAGACCGCCATCTTCAAGTGAAAAATAAGAGTAGACAAAATTAGGCTAGCAATATCATATCATTTAATAAAAAGAACCATACTTTCTAGAAAATGTATAAAATAGCCTAGAGCTTAGAAAAATCAGACATCCATATTCAACAGAAAAATAAGACTAGACAAAATTAAGCCAAAAAACATATCATTTAATTAAAAGATACATATCTTCTACAAAAAATAGAAATAGTCCCGAGGTCAGGAAAATCCACAACAGTGTCCGTTGGTACGAGAAGATCGCCATCTTCAACTGAAAAATAAGAGAAGACAAAATTAGGCTATAAAAATCATATCATTTAATAATAAGATCCATATCCTATAGAAAATGTAAAAATACACTCGATCTCAGAAAATATGCAAAAATGTCCGTTGGAACCGGGAGGTCACCATCTTCAACTGAAAAATAAGAGTACACAAAATTAGGCTATAAAAATAATTTATTTCAATACAAAAGATCCAAATCTTCCAGAAAATGCAACAATGTCGAAAATAACCCCAATCTCAGAAAAATCTGCAACAATGGCCGCTGAAATAGAAAGATCGGAATATTCAACTGAAAAATATGAGTAGACAAAATTAAGCCAAAAAATCATATCATTACATAAAAAGAAGTAGAAATAGGACAGAGGTCAGAAAAATCCGCAAAAATGTCCGTTGGTACGAGGAGATCGCCATCTTCAACTGAAAATAAGAGAAGACAAAATTAGGCTATAAAAATCATATCATTTAACAAAAAGGTACATATCCTATAGAAAATTTAGAAATACAATCGATCATAGAAAAAATTGCAAAAAATTCTGTCGGAACCGGGCAGTCGCCATCTTCAACTAAAAAATAAGAGTAGACAAAATTAGGCTATAAAAATAATATATTTCAATACAAAAGATTCATATCATCCCAAAATGGAGAAATTGTCCGTTGGAACTGGCAGATCAACATCTTCAACTGAAAAAAAAGAGAAAAGAAAATTAGGCCAAAATCCTATCATTTAATAAAAAGATCAATGTCTTTCAGAAAATTTAGGAAATAGCCCTGAGCTCAGAAAAATCAACAAAAATATCCGTTGGAACCGGGAGATCGCCATCTTCAACGAAAAAAATAAGAGAAGAGAAACTTAAGTTATAAAAATTATATCATTTAATAAAACATCCATATCTTCCAGAAACTGTAGAAAATAACCCCGAGCTCAGAATAATCTGCAAACATATCAAATGGAACCGGGAGATCACCATCTACAACTGAAAAATATGGGAAGACAAAATTAGGATTTAAAAGTCATATCATTTAATATAAAGATTTTCTGTAAAAAAAAAGGTGCTGCACTCAGAAAAATCCGCAAAAAAGTCCGTTGGAACAGGGAGATTACCATCACTTCATATAGAACCCACTGACGCTACTCATTTGGCTTGGTATTTCCCCACAATGCCCGCGAATTCCGTGCGAGTCCCCAAAATCGTTGACGGTTGCTTGTTCACCCAAGAGTGATTCTTATTGTTTTCCCATTGAAAGTTATGGTGATGCACTATCGATGTCGTAAAAGCTAAGAATTCAGTCGTTTGAGGCCTGGATTAGCCGATTTCGGTCATTAGTGTAAGTTGGAACTGCCATAAATAGGAAAATGCTTCAACCCCATTATTCGCCGCAACATGAGGTTATCCCTAGAAAAATCTCATGTGAAATCAATGAATCTACCACCTCTTCACATTGAAACCACGAATGCTCCTTTTTGACCTATTATTTTCCCACAACGCCCGTAAAATTAGGGCTTAAAAGGAGATGTTCGTCTTCATTTCGACGCCAGCGGACTTGACTTTGCGGTCGAACTGGGGGATGTTGAATCCCCAAGTGAATAAGGAGGTGACTTTGTAGAGCCAGCATCTGGAGAACTCCATGATCTTAGTGGAGATCCCCCAAGAAATCCAAAAACAAGCGATGTTGGTTAAGGACGACCAGATCGTGCTGTATATCTGGCCCGAAGGTGCTGTGATCTAAGGGACATTCTTCATATATACTCACCGTGATCTCTTTTCTCTTTGCAAGTGTGGCCATGAGTCTTTCAATGGATGATCTGATGAAGATGGCTGCAGAGACGCCAGCCAAAGAGCCAACAGTCAAAGACAAGGAGAAGGAGCAGGCACCGAAGAGCTCGTCGAGGGTCAGCAAAAAGCGAAGATCTAGGATCACCATTCGACATGGGGTCAAGGAGAGGGTCACGGAACTGACGAAGATGCCTGCGGCTGCCGTTCCTACCCATCGAGTGAGCGAGCTCGTACAGGGTGGCTTTGTCGATGTTGACGTCAGCGAGGAGCCAATGACCGACCTTACGTTCATCACGCCCCGGAGTTCACAGGCTCAAGTCACCAGAGAGCCCCCTGTAAATCTTAGGCCATATATCATACCAGCCATGCTTTGGTGGTCGAGCCCTGGCCTTACGGGTGTCCTTCATGGGAGCAGGGAGAGCCGGATCGAAGGAATCCGAGGCACCCAAGCTACAAGGCAGCACTTGCATACTTCAAGGCGAAGAAGGCTGAGGTCCTGACCGTTACAAAGATGGAGCTTTTTGCACCGTGCTTCCTGGTGGGCGCTAAGGAATCATTGTTCGATGATGCCAGGGTTGCGGCCCGTCTGGCGGAGAACTGTCTGTTGTCGAGGGACCATGAGTTCCTATGGGACGTCGGTGCTGAGTGTCTTTATGACACTGCAGTTTGGCACATCATGCATGTTCGATTGCTCTCTCTACTCATAATGCCGGTCTTCATTCTTTCATGCGGTTTCATATATTTTGTTCCTTCTATAGGCTGTGGTGGCGATGGCATCCCTGCATCGCCAAACTAATGTGGCCGAGCTCAAGGCGACCCTTGGGAAGCAGAAAACCGAGCTCAAGGCGGTCACCGACAAGCTGTCGGAAAGAGAGGCGAAGCTGGGGAAGGTCCGAGGGGACTTCGTGATCCAGAAGAAGGAGACCAAAAGGCTGGAGAAGGTTAGGGAGTTGCAGCAACTACTCCAGGACGAAGAGGCCCAGGGGTCACATCGAAGAACGCTCATGTTGAAGTGATGGAGGCCAATGAGAAGGAGATCGCTGACCTTAAGCAGCGAGTGGCAGAGCTAGAAAAGGTCGATCTGGATGCCATGAAGGTGGAGGCTGTCTGCAAATATCAGCTCGACAAGCTCCTTCCCATAATGAAGAATGTGAGGGTAGGAGGATGCTTCGGAGACAATCTGCAAAACCATGGGCGACCTATTGGCAGCGCAGCTCGGAAGCCTGACGTAGACTTCCTTAGGGTGGGGGATACTTCAGCGGCAATCCCCAAACCCTAAGGGCTCTAGACGACCTATCGGGGGCACAACTCGGGCTCTAGACGACCTATCGGGGGCACAACTCGGAAGCCTACCCCGAACTTTCTTAGGGTGGGAAGATGCTTCGGAGGCAATCCATAAAACCATGGGTGACTTATCGGCAGCGCAGCTCGAAAGACTGT
>JAULAV010008936.1:0-12141 GCA_030789695.1 Scilla litardierei
ACAGACATTTTTGGTGAGTATTCTAAGCTCGGGGCTATTTTTTCTATATTTTAGAAAGGTAATGTATCTTTTTATTAAATGATATGATTTTTAAGCCTAATTTTGCCTTCTCTTAATTTTTAGTATAAGATGGCGACCTACAGATTCTAACGAAACATCTTGCAAATTTGTCTGACATCCCGGATATTTTTAATTTTTTAGTTGAAGATGGCCATCTTTTGGTTCAAACGGAAATGTTGCGGATTTTTCTAAGCTCGGAGATATTTTTCTACATTTTATGGAAGAAATGGATCATTAATTAAATTATATGATTTTTTGGCCTAATTGTATTCTCTTATTTTTTTTAGTTTAAGGTGGTGATCTCCCAATTCCAAGTAACATTTTTGCGGATATTTTTTGACCTAGAGGCTATTTTCTTCATTTTCTGCAAGATATGGATCTTTTTATTAAATCAATTTATTTTTAGCCTAATTTTGTCTTCTCTTATATTTTAGAAGAAGATGGCGATCTCCCAGTTCCAACAGATGTTTTTGGGGATTTTTCTGAACTCCAAGCTATTTTCTACATTTTTGTAAGATATGAATCTTTATATTCAATGTTATGATTTTTATTTCCTAATTTGGTATTCACTTATTTTTCAGTTGAAGATGTTAATCTCTCGATTCAAACGGATATTTTTTGCCCATTTTACTTTGTAAAGATCTATTTTCTGTATTTTCTTGATGACGTGGATCTTTTTATACAATGATATGATTTTTGGCATAATTTTGTCTTCTGTTATTTTTTTAGTTGAAGATGGCGATCGTTCTGTTCCAACGGACATTTTTGTGGATTTTACATAGCTCGGAGTTATTTTCTGCATTTTCAGGAAGATATGGATCTTTTTATTAAATGCTATCCTTTTGTTCTAATATTGTTTTTCTTATATTTTTCAATTGAAGATGGCGATCTCCCTGTCCAACAGACATTTTTGGAGATTTTTCTGAGCTCGGAGCTATTTTCTACATTTTATTGAAGATATTGATCTTTTTATTAAATGATATGATTTTTTCACCTAATTTTGTCCTCACTTATTTTTTCAGTTGAAAATTGTGTTCTCCCGGTTCCAACAAACATTTGTACAGATTCTTCTGAGCTCTGCACCATTTTTCTGTATTTTTGGAAGTTATGGATCTTTTTATCAAATGATATGATTTTTTGCCTAATTTTATCTTCTCTTATTTTTCCGTTAAAATGGTGATCAACCAGTTGCAACGGACATTTGTGCGGATTTTTCTGAGCTCCAGGCTATTTTCTTCATTTCTGTAAGATATGAACCTTTAAATTAATTGAAATGATGTTTATCGCCTAATTTTTGTCTTTTCTAATTTTTCAGTTGAAAATGGTGATTTCTCGAGTCCAACTTACATTGTTGTGGATTTTTCAGAGCTCTGGGCTCTTTCTATTAAATTTTATGATTTTTGGCCTAATTTTGTCGTTTCTTATTTTTTTTCGTTGAAGATGACGATCTCCCGTTTCCAACGGACATTTTTAGCGATTTTTTGAGCTCCAGGATATTTTCTTGATTTTCTGTATGGAATGAATCTTTATATTAAATGATATGATTTTCAAGCCTAACTTTGTATTCTCTTATTTTTCAGTTGAATATGTCGATCTCTCAGTTTCAACAGATACTTTTGCGGATTTTTCTCAGCTTCGAATTATTTTCAAAAGTTCATTGAAGATATAAATCTTTTTATTAAATGATAAGATTTTTAGGCTAACTTTGTATTCTCTTGTTTTTTCAGTTAAAGATGGCAATCTCCCTATTGCAACGAACATTCCCTTGGATTTTTCGGACCTCTGGGCTATTTTTCTAAATTTTCTAGAATATATGGACCTTTTTATTAAATGATATGATTTTTGGCTGAAATCTGTATTCTCTTATTTTTAGTTGAAGATGGCGATGTCCCGGTTCCAACGGACATTTTTCGGATTTTTCTGAGCTCCGAGCTATTTTTGACATTTTTGTATGATCTGAATCTTTATATTAGTACCTAATTTTGTATTCTCTTATTTTTTTCAGTTGAAGATGTCGATCTCCCGATTCCAACGGACATTTTTGCGGATTTTTCTAAGATTGGTGCTATTTTTGTACATTTTCAGGAAGTGATGGATCTTTTTATAAATGATATGAATTTTTGGCCTAATTTTGTTTTCACTTATTTTTAAGTTGAAGATGTCGATCTCCCTTTTCTAACGGATAGTTTTGCGGATTATTCTGACCTCAGGGCTATTTTCTAAATTTTCTAAATTATATAGATCTTTTTAATAAATTATATGATTTTTGACCTAAGTTTGTCTTCTCTTTTTTATGAGCTCGGTGCTATTTTCTACATTTTATGGAGGATATGGATCTTTTGATTAACTGATATGATTTTTATAGCCTATGTTTGTCTTTTCTTATTTTTTTGGTTGACGATGGCGATCTACCGGTTCAAGGGATATTTTTGCTAATTTTTTCTTCTCTTAGGGCAATTTTTCTACATTTTCTGGAAGATGTGGACCTTTTTATTAAATGTTATGATTATTTGTCCTAATTTTGTTTTCTCTTTTTTTAAGTAGAAGATGGCGATCTGCCGGTTTCCAACGAACGTTTGAGCGGATTTTTCTATGCTACATGATATTTTTCAACATTTTCTATAAGATATCGACCTTTTTATTAAATGATTTTATTTTTATAGCCTAATTTTGTCTTCTCTTTTTTATTGATGATGGCCATCTCCCGGTTCAAACAGACATTTTTGCAGATTTTTCTAATTTAGGGGTTATTTTACTACATTTTATAGAAGGCATGGGTCATTTTATAAAATGATACGATCTTTTGGTCTAATTTTATCTTCACTTATTTTTTTAACTGATGATGGCGATCTCCCAGTCCCACTGGTCATTTTAACGGATAGTTTGATCTCGAGGCTATTTTCTACATTTTTTAGAAGATATGGATCTTTTTATTTAATCATTTGATTCTTTTGCCTAATTTTGGCTTTTCTTATTTTTCAGATGAAGATGGCGATCTCCCGGTTCCAACGGACATATTTGTGGATTTTCTAAGCTACATGTTATTTTCTACATTTTATGTAAGATATGTATGTTTATATTAAATGAGATGATTTTATAGCCTAATTTCGTGTTCTCTTATTTTTGCCGTTTAAGATGTTGATCTCCCTGTTCAAATGGACATTTTTGTGTATTTTACTTAGCTCGGAGCTATTTTCTTTATTTTCGGGAAGATATGGATCTTTTATTAAATGATATGATTTTGGCATAATTTTGTCTTTAATTATTTTTCAGTTGAAGATGGCTATTTCTTTGTTCTAATATACATTTTTGTCGATTTTTCTAAGCTCGGGGTCTATTTTCTGCATTTTCTGCAAAATATGGAATTTTTATTTATTGATATCATTTTTGGCCTAATTTTGTCTTATCTTATTTTTTTTAGATGAAGATGTCGATCTCCCTGTTGCAACAGACATTTTTGCGGATTTTTTGTGCTCGGAGCTATTTTCTATATTTTATGGAAGATATGGATCTTTTTATTAAATGATACTGATCTTTTCTTATTTTTCAGTTGAAGATGATGATCTCCAGTTTCCAATGGACATTTTTGCGAATTTTTTCTGAGCTCGGTGCGATTTTATATATTTAATTTAGGATATGGATCTTTTTATTAAATGATGATTTTTTTAGCCTAAGTTTGTATTCTCTTTTTTTAAGTTGAAGATGTCGACCTCTCGGTTCCAGCGGACATTTTTGCGGATTTTTCTGTACTCAATCCTATTTTTCAATATTTTCTTGAAGATATGGATATTTTTATTAAATGATATGATTTTGGTCCTATTTTTGTCTTCTCTTATTTTTTTTCGTTGAATATGTTGATCTCCCGGTTTTAACAGACCTTTTTGTGAATTTTTCATAGCTCCGGGCAATTTTCCACATTTTCTGTAAGACATCGATATTATATTAAATGATATAATTGACGTGCGTTTATATTTCATATATTTGCGCACGTTTTCTTCCGTGTTTTTCCGTATTTTACCGCCGTCTTTTATTCGTTTTCGCGTGTTTTCTTGTTTTCTTTCACTTTTCCGTGTTTTCCGTGTTTTGCAGGAACTTACAGAATTTGGGACATAAAACGATGATATCATGAGTCCCCGGAGCAACGGGAGGGGTCACGCGTGATCCAGGGGGTCAAACGACCAAGATTGCCACTTTTCAGCCCCCACCCGATCGGTTGGACACAGCCAACCGATCGGGTGATGCACGCGTGCACGACCCGGACTGAAGTTGGAGCAAAGTGCAAAGTCAACCGACCGGTTCGCCGACCGGTTCATCCCAACAAAGTTCTCGGGAAGTTGGAGCTTAATTCCAACCGATCGGGTGATATCTCACCCGATCGGTTCATCTGAAGCTGAAGTTTCCCAAACGACGACCTGGTCATGCCACCCGTTCTCCTCAGCGACCGGTTGAAGCTCCCGAAGCCCGACGGCCAAAGCAACAAGCGGCTCACCCGATCGGTTGATGTTTCAACCGATCGGGTGGCCTTTTCTTCCGCTTTCGCGCACCGCTGCTCATTCATTGAAGATCTGCTACCATTCCAGAAGGATTTTGGGTGATCTCTTATTTTTCTAGCGTCGGCATCATCGTTAGCTTTCCAACGATAGGTCGCATGCCCAAATCCGATTTTTCTAGATTTTTCTGGAATTTTTTGAGCGCAGCTATGTGCTGAAACTTGCTGCTGTCTGAAATTTCACTTCAACCGATCGGTTGACTTGTCAACCGACCGGGTGAGGTCTGTTTCTGCGTATCTAAGCTCTCTGTTTATTCCACCCGATCGGGTGAGTTTCCACCCGATCGGGTGGGCCTTTTTTGACAGTTCTGGACCCGAACTGTTAAGGTTTTTTGGGGGGTTTATAAATAGAAGTTGGGGCACGACTTGGGGGAGTTGTTCTTCAGTTTTTCTAGGGCTTTTTGCCCCTTTCTCTTGTAAGTTTAGATTAGGTTAGATTAGCTTTTCTATTGTAATAAATCTTGTATTGGATTGAAGATTCAAACTCAAGATAAGTATTTTTCTTATCTCATTTTCCATTGTTTTGTGTTGTTTTCATTGTTGCTTGATGGTGAACGTTTGTATGTCATTTCTATTGCTTGTTTTTATGTTATTCACCATTGAGTAGTGTCGATGAACCCTAATACGGGTTAGGGTAGGATTGATGCTTGGGTTGTTTCATTTGGCTTGGTTGCATGGCATGTGTTCGATGAAATGTGTCAATGAGGATTTCTAGCAATCTGAGTCCAATTCGTACGGCAACACACTAGATGTGTTGGGGATTGGGGTCCGGTGCTTGTCCTGTCAAGATCCGCTTCGATGTATTGCTAGAAATCACATTTGACCTATTTGGCCATTAGGGTCACGCGGGGGTGTTTCATTGTCATTGGCGGGAGAAAGACCGCCTCTGACCGTCGGGCCAAGGGGGAATAAACTTGGCGGTTGACTCCCTAGCCATAGCTCACGCCCCGAGCGTTGACATCGAGTCCTCGCGCGCGGGAGCGGCTTGGACGAAGTGTTGGGAGTTATCATTGTGGCCTTAATGCTCCCGGTTGCGGAAGGTGTTAATGGACATGGGAATGCCCACCGTCCGGAACCGGGTAGGCCTAGCGTGCTTGGCACCGACCGGAATATCGGGCCATGGACGCTAGGTACCACCTTTTGGGGCAATGTCTCACCCTGGGTCAAGTCAAATGCCAAGTGTCATGAGTGCTCTAGCCCGTGTTAGCGGGGATTCATTTCGTGTCTTTTTATTTCTTCTCTATATTTCTACACTTCACCCATATCATCCGCGTAGCTAGCACACAACCTAGGCGAGGCTAGTAGCCACTCAAGCCATCCACCTCCCTGTGTTCGATATACCCGCACCCTACACTAACCGTGCACTTGCGGTAAAACGACACCGCGCCCAAACCGTAAACGGGGCGCCGGGTCAATAATTCTATAGCCTAATTTTGTCTTCTCTTATTTTCAATCTTCCGGTTCCAATAGAAATATTTGTGGATTTTTCTTTGATTTGACTATTTTCTACATTGTCTAAAAGATATGGATCATTTTATTAAATGATAGGATGTTTTGGCCTTATTTTGTCTTCTCTTTTCTCTGTAGAAGATGGCAAGCTCCCGGTTCCAACAGATATTTTTACGGATTTTTCTGAGCTCGAGACAATTTTCTACAGTTTCTTGAAGATATGTGCCTTTTATTACATGATTTGATTTTTATCGCCTAATTATCTTTTCTCTTATTTTTTAGTTGAAAATTTTCGATTTCCCGGGTCCAACAAAATTTTTTTGCAGATTTTTCTGAACTTTGGGCTATTTTCTACATTTTCTGTAAGGTATGAATCTTTATATTAAATGATATGATTTTTTGGCCTAATTTTGTCTCCTCCTATTTTTTTCATTGAAGATGGCAAACTCCCGGTTACGACATACATTTTTACAGATTTTTATGTGCTACGGCCTATTTTCTATATTTTCTATAAGATATGAATCTTTATATTAAATGATATGATTTTTATAAGAAAATTTTAGCTTATCTTATTTTTCAGTTAAGATTGTAATCTCCCGATTCCAATGGACATTTTTACGTATTAATCTGAGCTCGGGGCTCTTTTTCTAAATTTTCGGGGAGATACATATCTTTTATTAAATGATACGATTTTGTGACATAATTATATATTCTCTTTTTTAAGTTGTAGATGGCGATCTCCTGATTCCAATGCACATTTTTTATTTTTCTGAACTCGGTGCTATTTTTCTACATTATCTGGAAGATATGATTTTTTTGATCTAATTTTGTCTTCATTTATTTTTTCGTTCAAGATGGCGATCTCCCGGTCCTAACAGACATTTTAACGGATATTTCTGATCTCCGGGCCATTTTAAACATTTTCTATATGATATGAATCTTTTTATCAAATGGTATGATTTTTATAGCCTAATGTAGTCTTCCATTATTTTTCAGTTGAAGATGGCGATCTCCTGGCTCCAAAGGCTATTTTTGCGGATTTTTCTGACCTCGAGGCTATTTTCTACATTTTCTGGAAGATATGTTTCTTTTTATTAAATGATATGATTTTTGGCTTGATTTTGTCTTCTCTTATTTTTCAGATGATGATGGCGATCTCCCGGTTCCAACGGATATTTTTGCGGATTTTTCTGATCTACTTCTATATTTTCTGTAAGAGATGTATCTTTATATTAAATGATTGGATTTTATAGCCTTATTTTGTTCTTTTAAAGATGGCGATCTCCCGGTTACAATGGAAATTTCAACTGAATTTTCTGAGCTCGGTGTTATTTTCTTCATTTTATTGAATATTTGGATATTTTATCAAATGATATGCTTTTTGTTATTTAATTTTATCTTCTCTTCTTTTTCATTTGAAGATTGCGATCTTTTGATTCCAACGGACAATTTTAGAGCTTTTTTCGAGCTCGGAGCTATTTTCTACATTTTCTCAAAAAATGTATCTTTATATTAAATGATGGGATTTTGGCCTAATTTTATCTTCTCTTATTTTTTTTTCCGTTGAAGATGACGATCTCCCGGTTTCAACAGATATTTTTGCAGGATTTTTCTGAGATCTGTGCTATTTTCTACATTTTCTGTAAGATATATGAATCTTTATATTACATATTATGATTTTTATAGCCTAATTTTGTCTTCTTTTATTTTTCAGTTGAAGATGGCGATCTCCTGGTTCCAACCGACATTTTAAGGTATTTTTCTGAGTTCGGGGATATTTTCTAAATTTTATTGGGGACCTGGATCTTTTTATTAAATGATATGATTATTATAGCCTAAGTTTGTCTTCTTTTATTTTTCAGTTGAACATGGTGATCTCCCGGTTCCAATAGACATTTTATGGATCTTTTTTTTGAATTAAATGATTTTCATAGACTAAGTTTATCTTCTCTTATTTTTCTGTTGAAAATGGTGATCTTCATATTCCAACGGACATTTTTGCCAATTTTTCTGTCCACGAGACTATTTTCTACATTTTCTTAAAGACAAGAATATTTTTATTAAATAATATGATTTTTGGCATAATTTTGTCTTCTCTTTTTTTCAGTTGAAGATAGCGATTCCCCGATTCCAACAGAAATTTTTGCAGCTTTTTTAAGCTCGGTGCTATTTTCTACATTTTAAGAAAGAAATGGATCTTTTCATTAAATGATATTATTTTTATTGCATAGGTTTATCTTCTCTTATTTTTCAGTTGAAGATCGCGATCTCCTGGTTTTTACAAATTTTTTATAGCTCGGGGCTGTTTTCTACCTTTTCTGGAAGATATGGATCTTTTGATTAAAAGGTTTTATTTTTTATCCTAATTTTGTCTTCTCTTATTTTTCAGTTGAAGATTGCGATCTCCCGGTTTCATATCATTTAATCCAACAGACATTTTTGATGGTTTTCCTGAACTTCTATCCATTTTCTAAATTTTCTGAAAGATAAGAATCTTTATATTAAATGATATGATTTTTATAGCCTAATTTTACCTTCTCTTATTTTTTAAGTTGATGATGGTGATCTCCCAGTTCCAACGGATATTGTGGATTTTTCTGAGCTCGTGGTTATTTTCTGTGTTTTCTGACAGATATATATTTTTATTAAATGATATGATTTTTTGGGCCTAATTTGTCTTCTCTATTTTTTCAGTTAAAAATGGCGATCTCGTGATTTCAACGTACATTTTTGTGGATTTTTCTTAGCTCTAGGGTAATTTCCCCATTTTCTGGAAGATATGAATCGTTTTATTAAATGGTATGATTTTTGGCTTACTTTTGTCTTCTCCCATTTTCATATTGGAAATGGCGATCTCCTGGTTCCAATGGATATGTTTGCGAATTTTTTCGAGGTACGTGGTTTTTTTAGACATTTTCTAGAAAATATGGATCTTTATTTTAAATGATATAATTTAAGCCCAAATTTCGGCTTCTCTTATTTTTCAGTTGAAAATGGCGATCTCTCGGTTCCAACAGATATTTTTGCGGATTTTTTATGTTCCGAGCTATTTTTCTGGACTCGGGTCTATTTTCTGTATTTTCTGGAAGATATGGATCTTTTAATTAAATGATATCATTTTGGCCTAATTTTATCTTCTCTTATTTTTTAAGTTGAGGATGGCGATCTCCCTGTACCAACGGACATTTTTGCGGATTTTCCTGTGCTCGAAGCTATTTTTAACATTTTATTGAAGATATGGATTTTTGGCTAACTTTGCCTTCTCTTATTTTCCAGTTGAAAATGGCGATCGCCTGGTTCCAACAGACATTTGTGCGGATTTTTCTGAGTTTCTACATTTTCTGGAAGTTGGGTATCTTTTTATTAAATGCTATGATTTTTGGCCTAATTTTGTCTTCTCTTATTTTTTTGGTTGAAAATGGCGATATTACTGTTCCAACGGACTTTTTTGCGGTTTTTTCTGAGCTCCCGACAAATTTCTTCATTTTCTGTAAGATATGAATCATTATATTAATTGATATGATTTTTAAGCCTAATGCTTCTCTTCTTTTATTTTGAAGTTTAAAATGAAGATCTCCCGGTTCAAATTGACATTTTTGCGTATTTTACTTAGCTCGGAGCTATTGTCTGTATTTTCTAGAAATATGGATATCTCTATGTTCCAACAGACATTTTGTTGATTTTTCAGAAATCGTGCTATTTTCTTCATTTTCTGCAAGTTTTGAATCTTTTTATTAAATGATATCATTTTGGCCTAATTTTGTCTTCTCTTATTTTTCAGTTGAAGATGGCAATCTCCCTTTTGCAACGAACATTTTTGCGGATTTTTCTGTGCTCGGAACTATTTTCTACATTTTATTAAAGATATGGATCTTTTTATTAAATAATATGATTTTTAGCCTAATTTTGTCTCCTCTAATTTTTCAGTTGAAGTTGGAGATCTCCCAGTTCCAACGGACATTTTTACGGATTTGTCTGAGCTCGAGACTATTTTTCTACATTTTCTGAAAGTTATGGATCTTTTTATTAAATGATATGATTTTTAGCCTAATTTTTTCTTCCCTTATTTTTCTGTTGAATATGGTGATCTTCCAGGTTCAAAGGACATTTTTGTATATCATTCTGACATCAAGGCTATTTTCTGAATTTTCTGAAAGATATGCATCATTTTATTAAATAATAATATTTTGACCTAATTTTGTCTTCTCTTATTTTTTGCAGTTGAAGATATAGATTTGCCGATTCCAACAGACATTTTTGCAGATTATTCTGACTTCGGGGATATTTTCTAAATTTTCTGAAAGATATGCATCTTTTTATGAAATGAAATGATTTTTGGCCTAATTTTTTCTTCACTTATTTTTAAGTTGAAGATGGTGATTTGCCGGTTCCAACGGACATCTTTGCGGATTTTTCGCATCTCGGTGCTATTTTCTATATTTTATGTAAGATATGGATCTTTTTATTTAATGATACGATTTTTATATCCTACTTTATCTTCTATTATTATTTTTCTGTTGAATATGGCTATCTACCGGTTCCAACAGACATTTTTACTAATTTTCCTAGTTTGGGGCTATTTTCTAAATTTTCTGGAAGATATAGATCTTTTTATTAAGGCTTAATTTCGGAAAACTACCTCATACTTTCGCCAAATTCCGAAAAAATATCTCTTATTTTGATATAATCGCAAAACTACCTCATACTTTTCAGCTTTCGATAAACTTCCTCATACTTTGGTTTCGTAGAACTACCTCATTCTTTGTTTAATTTCGTAGTACAACCTCATATTTTGGTTTAAATTCGTAGAACTACCTCATAGTTTGATATATGTGGGATGGTGGAAGAGGGAGGAGGGTGACGATGGGGGGGAAGTGGTGGACGAGTGCGGTGGTAGGGGAAGGGGGCGGGGGGACGCTACGGTGGAGGGAGGGGTGGGGGAGGAGGACGGTGAGGGGGGGAGGGGGAGGAGGGTGGCAGTGGGTGGAAGGGGGATGGGCGGCGATGGGTGGAAGGGGGATGTGCATCAATAGATGTAGGACGAATGGTGGCGGTGGGGGGTGGGCGGTGGGGGAGTGGGGGGAGGGGCGGTGATGGGTGTAATGGGGATGGGCGGGTGATGGATAAAGGGAGCTTATCGATATCTAAAAAGTATGAGGTGGGTTTGCGAGTATAATAAAATAAGAGGTATTTTTGTGGAATTCAGCGAAAGTATGAGGTAGTTTTCCGAAATTAAGCATTTTATTAAATGATATGATTTTTTGGCCTAATTTTGTCTTCTGTTTTTTTAAATTTAAGATGGCGTTCTCCTAGTTCCAACGGACATTTTTGCAGATTTTTTTGACATAGAGTCTATTTTCTACATTTTCTGGAATTATGGATCTTTTTAGTAAATAATATGATTTTTTGGCCTAATGTTGTCTTCTCATATTTTTCAAGTGAAGATGGCGATCTCCCGGTTCCAACTGATATTTCTGTGGATTTTTCTAAGCTCGGGGCTATTTTTCTACATTTTGTGGAAAATCTGAATCATTTTGTTAAATGATATGATATTTTGCCTAATTTTGTCTTCTCTTATTTTTTTAGTTGAAGATGTTCTCCCGGTTCCAACGGATATTTTTGCGGATTTTTGTGACCTAGAGGCTATTTTCTATATTTTTTGGAAGATATGGATCTTTTTATTATATAATTTGATTTTAAGCCTAATTTTGTTTCTCTTATTTTTCAGATTAAGATGGCGATCTCCTAGTTCCAACTGACATTTTTGCTGTTTTTTCTAAACTCCTGGCTATTTTCGTGGCTATTTTCTGTATTATTAGAAAGATATTGATCTTTTTATTAAATGATATCATTTTGGCCTGATTTTATCTTCTCTTAATTTTTTTAGTTGAATATGGAGATCTCCTTATTCCAATGGACATTTTTGGGGACTTTTCTGTGCTCAGGGCTATTTTCTATATTTTATAGAAAATATGGATCTTTTTTAAATGATATGATTTATGTCTTCTCTTTTTTCAGTTGAAGATGGCGATCTCCCAGTTCCAATTAAATTAAAACATATGTTTTATAGCCTAATTTTGTCT
>JAULAV010008938.1:0-27551 GCA_030789695.1 Scilla litardierei
GACGTGATCGCATCGTTTCCAAACGCGATCGCGTCAAACCAACTTTCTGAGGCGGGGTAGGGCGAATCCTTGGGGTTAATTTAGTCTTTTGGGCACACGTATATAAGCGCCCATTCTTCCTCCTGCGAGAGGAAACTTCTTTTCATCCATTCTTCTGTTATTTTCTAGGTTTTGGGAAGTTTTGTAAGGATTCTAACTCTATTTGTTTGTTGTTTTTATTGTTCTTACTGCTTATTAGTATAATAGTTTAACTTTTCTCAATAGAAACTCTTTCTCCTTGTTATTATTGCTTTGTTTTACCATCTACTGCTAATCTAATTCGAATCTATGGCTTTAGATGCTTACCCATTGCTAGGAATCCCCTCCATTGTAATGGGCAGTGCGTAGTTCCTTCTAGGACAATGGGATGAACCCCATTGGATTAGGCTATGGGTTGGACCTAATTACTTGATTTAATTGCTAGGTTAATTGAGATTAGGTATACATTGGGATGATTATTGTCGTTGTAGATTCGAAACTTTCCCTTCGGGGCGATTGGATTGGCTGTCCGACCAAAAATCGAGACCAATCAATGGATCCGATCCCTACGATGACCCATACTACCGGTGTGGCCAACGAGAGTCGGGCACCGATTAGAGCTCTCTTGTAACGTCCACTTTTCGTTCGTTCGTATTTTAGTGTGTATTTCGATTCGTATGCGTATATTTTATCTAATCTTATTATCGATATCCTTTAGTCAGACGCACGACCGGACCCCGTATTCACGATCCTCTCGAAGGCACGACTGCCCCGGTATTTTTTTTGTGATTTTTGGATGTTCCGAGGTGAAAGTTGCAAATCGGGTCATTACATCTATATTACAAATGAGGGATGTTTTTGAATCTTTGTCCCATGTGGCAATGTCACATCACCACATGGGACACCCTTCTTAAACCAAAACCCAAAAAACACAAAACTCCACCCAAACCCCCAAAACACACACCCAAACACAAACACCCAAAATCACACCCCAAGTAAAAAACCAAACACCCCATGACACTACACACACTCAACCCCATCATTCTCATTTTCACCCGTTTTTTGCACTCATCGAAACACCCGTCCAAAAAAATTGAAACCAAAAAAAAAACACAGTGAATGTGCTTTCAAAAGAGGTGGGCTGAGCTTTTTGGGCGTCCGTTTCAATTAACCCCTCAAGCAGAGGTCTGAATCCATCCGCGCCGAATGCGCCCGCTAAATTTTTTATACGCTAATTTGTTGTTCTGCGCCAAGGCGATCGCACCGAATTTATTGTTCCTCGCCAAAGGCAGCACGTGCCTCTAAATTTTTTTTACACTAATTTGTTGGTGGTTATTTTTGCTCGCCAAAAGACAGCCGTGCCAAAGGCGGCCATGTTCGTTGGTGGTTATTTTTGCTCCGTGCACCAAGTGCACGGGCAATTTCTAGTGTGTGTGTGTATATATATATATATATACTAGTCATTACTCGGGCACGGTTTATTTAATGGCTGAGTTTTTTCTCCCCACAAATTTCAAGTTCACCCAAATTTCAAGTTTTTCCACAAAATTTCAAGTTTTCCCCCAAAATTTAACTCCCCCCAAAATTGTCATTACCACCTAGGACAAACTTGCCACGTAGGACAAAGCTTTGTCCTAGTAGGATAAGATTCAAAATCTTCATAGAACTGAAAAAAATGACCGGAAGAGGTGAGAATAAAAAGTGTGGGTGTGTGTGTGTGGAGGGTCCATAGGCAAAAATACAAAAACCGGGCTTGTATGTGCAAAATTCCCCACCTCCTCTTTTATCCCTCAAAATCTCATCTCTTATATTTTCTCTTATTCAATTTCCCTGTTTTTATATAATAGATATCCAAATTCTCTTATCCAATTTCTCATGTCCAAATTCTCTTATCAATTTCTCTTGATAACATCCGTCTTTTATATAATAGATATACCTTATCCAATTTCACTTGTCCAATATCTCTTATCCAATTTCTCTTGATAACATCTTTCGTTTGTAATATAGATATCCCTTATCCAATTTCTCTTGATAACATCACTCTTATCCAATTTCTACTGTCCAATATCTCTTATTCAATTTCTCTTGATAACATCCCTCTTTTATAATATAGATATCTCGTATCCAATTTATCTTGTCCAATATCTCTAATCCAATTTCTCTTGATAACATCCCTCTTTTATAATATAGATATCTCTTATCCAATTTCTCATGTCCAATATCTCTTATCCAATTTCTCTTGATAACATCCCTCTTTTATAATATAGATATCTCTTATCCAATTTCTCTTTTCCAATATCTCTTATCCAATTTCTCTTGATAACATCCCTCTTTTATAATATAGATATCTCTTATCCAATTTCTCTTGATAACATCCCTCTCTTATAATATAGATATCTCTTATCCAATTTCTCATGTCCAATATCTCTTATCCAATTTCTCTTGATAACATCCCCCTTTTATAATATAGATATCTCTTATCCAATTTCTCTTTTCCAATATCTCTTATCCAATTTCTCTTGATAACATCCCTCTTTTATAATATAGATATCTCTTATCCAATTTCTCTTTTCCAATATCTCTTATCCAATTTCTCTTGATAACATCCCTCTTTATAATATAGATATCTCTTATCCAATTTCTCTTGAAAACATCCCTCTCTTATAATATAGATATCTCTTACACAATTTCTCTTGTCCAATATCTCTTATCCAATTTCTCTTGATAACAACCCTCTTTTTATAATATAGATATCTATTATCCAATTTCTCTTTTCCAATATCTCTTATCCAATTTCTCTTGATAACATCCCCTCTTTTATAATATAGACTAGTTTATTACCCGTGCCCATAGGGCACGGTTTATTTAATGGCTGAGTTTTTCTCCCCCACAAATTTCAAGTTCCCCAAATTTCAAGTTTTCCCACAAAATTTCAAGTTTCCCCCCAAATTTAAGTTTTCCCCCAAAATTTAAGTCCCCCCAAAATTGTCATTACCACCTAGGACAAACTTGCCACGTAGGACAAAGCTTTGTCCTAGTAGGATAAGATTCAAAATCTTCATAGAACTGGAAAAAAAATGGCCGGAAGGGGTGAGAATAAAAAGTGTGGGTGTGTGTGTGTGGAGGGTCCATAGGAAAAAATACAAAAATCCGGGGTTGTATGTGCAAAATTCCCCACCTCCTCTTTTATCCCTCAAAATCTCATCTCTTATATTTTCTCTTATTCAATTTCCCTGTTTTATATAATAGATATCCAAATTCTCTTATCCAATTTCTCATGTCCAAATTCTCTTATCAATTTCTCTTGATAACATCCGTCTTTTATATAATAGATATCTCTTATCCAATTTCTCTTGTCCAATATCTCTTATCCAATTTCTCTTGATAACATCTCTCGATTGTAATATAGCTATCTCTTATCCAATTTCTCTTGATAACATAACTCTTATCCAATTTCTATTGTCCAATATCTCTTATTCAATTTCTCTTGATAACATCCCTCTTTTATAATATAGATATCTCTTATCCAATTTATCATGTCCAATATCTCTAATCCAATTTCTCTTGATAACGTCCCTCTTTTATAATATAGATATCTCTTATCCAATTTCTCATGTCCAATATCTCTTATCCAATTTCTCTTGATAACATCACTCTTTTATAATATAGATATCTCTTATCCAATTTCTCTTTTCCAATATCTCTTATCCAATTTCTCTTAATAACATCCCTCTTTTATAATATAGATATCTCTTATCCAATCTCTCTTGATAACATCCCTCTCTTAGAATATAGATATCTATTATCCAATTTCTCTTGTCCAATATCTCTTATCCAATTTCTCTTGATAACATACCTCTTTTATAATATATATATCTCTTATCCAATTTCTCATGTCCAATATCTCTTATCCAATTTCTCTTGATAACATCCCTATTTTATAATATAGATATCTCTTATCCAATTTCTCTTTTCCAATATCTCTTATCCAGTTTCTCTTGATAACATCCCTCTTTTATAATATAGATATCTCTTATCCAATTTCTCTTGATAACATCCCTCTCTTATAATATAGATATCTCTTATCCAATTTCTCTTGTCCAATATCTCTTATCCAATTTCTCTTGATAACAACCCTCTTTTATAATATAGACTAGTCATTACCCGTGCCCATAGGGCACGGTTTATTTAATGGCTGAGTTTTTCTCCCCCACAAATTTCAAGTTCCCCCAAATTTCAAGTTTTCCCACAAAATTTCAAGTTTCCCCCCAAATTTAAGTTTTACCCCAAAATTTAAGTCCCCCCGTAATTGTCATTACCACCAAAGACAAACTTGCCACGTAGGACAAAGCTCTGTCCTAGTAGGATAAGATTCAAAATCTTCATAGAACTGGAAAAAAAATGGCCGGAAGGGGTGAGAATAAAAAGTGTGGGTGTGTGTGTGTGGAGGGTCCATAGGAAAAAATACAAAAATCGGGGTTGTATGTGCAAAATTCCCCACCTCCTCTTTTATCCCTCAAAATCTCATCTCTTATATTTTCTCTTATTCAATTTCCCTGTTTTATATAATAGATATCCAAATTCTCTTATCCAATTTCTCATGTCCAAATTCTCTTATCAATTTCTCTTGATAACATCCGTCTTTTATTTAATAGATATCTCTTATCCAATTTCTCTTGTCCAATATCTCTTATCCAATTTCTCTTGATAACATCTCTCGATTGTAATATAGCTATCTCTTATCCAATTTCTCTTGATAACATAACTCTTATCCAATTTCTATTGTCCAATATCTCTTATTCAATTTCTCTTGATAACATCCCTCTTTTATAATATAGATATCTCTTATCCAATTTATCATGTCCAATATCTCTAATCCAATTTCTCTTGATAACGTCCCTCTTTTATAATATAGATATCTCTTATCCAATTTCTCATGTCCAATATCTCTTATCCAATTTCTCTTGATAACATCACTCTTTTATAATATAGATATCTCTTATCCAATTTCTCTTTTCCAATATCTCTTATCCAATTTCTCTTAATAACATCCCTCTTTTATAATATAGATATCTCTTATCCAATCTCTCTTGATAACATCCCTCTCTTAGAATATAGATATCTATTATCCAATTTCTCTTGTCCAATATCTCTTATCCAATTTCTCTTGATAACATACCTCTTTTATAATATATATATCTCTTATCCAATTTCTCATGTCCAATATCTCTTATCCAATTTCTCTTGATAACATCCCTATTTTATAATATAGATATCTCTTATCCAATTTCTCTTTTCCAATATCTCTTATCCAGTTTCTCTTGATAACATCCCTCTTTTATAATATAGATATCTCTTATCCAATTTCTCTTGATAACATCCCTCTCTTATAATATAGATATCTCTTATCCAATTTCTCTTGTCCAATATCTCTTATCCAATTTCTCTTGATAACAACCCTCTTTTATAATATAGATATCTCTTATCCAATTTCTCTTTTCCAATATCTCTTATCCAATTTCTCTTGATAACATCCACTTTTATAATATAGATATCTCTTATCCAATTTCTCTTGTCCAATATCTCTTATCCAATTTCTCTTGATAACATCCCTCTTTTATAATATAGATATCTCTTATCCAATTTCTCTTGATAACATCTCTCTCTTATAATATAGATATCTCTTATCCAATTTCTCTTGGCCAATATCTCTTATCCAATTTCTCTTGATAACATCCCTCTTTTATAATATAGATATCTATTTTCCAATTTCTCTTTTCCAATTTCTCTTATCCAATTTCTCTTGATAACATCCCTCTTTTATAATATAGATATCTCTTATCCAATTTCTCTTTTCCAATTTCTCTTATCCATTTCTCATGATAACATCCCTCTTTTATAATATAGATATCTCTTATACAATTTCTCTTGTCCAATATCTCTTATCCAATTTCTCTTGATAACATCCCTCTTTTATAAGATAGATATCTTTTATCCAATTTCTCATGTCCAATATCTCTTATCCAATATCTCTTGATAACATCCCTCTTTTATAATATAGATATCTCTTATCCAATTTCTCTTGATAACATCCTCTCTTATAATATAGATATCTCTTATCCAATTTCTCTTGTCCAAAATCTCTTATCCAATTTCTCTTGATAACATCCTTCTTTTATAATATAGATATCTCTTATCCAATTTCTCTTTTCCAATATCTCTTATCCAATTTCTCTTCATAACATCCATCTTTTATAATATAGATATCTCTTATCCAATTTCTCTTTTCCAATATCACTTATCCAATTTCTCTTGATAACATCCCTCTTTTATAATATATATATCTCTTATCCAAATTCTCTTGTCCAATATCTTTTATCCAATTTCTCTTGATAACATCCACTTTTATAATATAGATATCTCTTATCCAATTTCTCTTGTCCAATATCTCTTATCCAATTTCTCTTGATAACATCCTTCTTTTATAATATAGATATCTCTTATCCAATTTCTCTTGATAACATCTCTCTCTTATAATATAGATATCTCTTATCCAATTTCTCTTATCCAATATCTCTTATCCAATTTCTCTTGATAACATCCCTCTTTTATAATATAGATATCTCTTTTCCAATTTCTCTTTTCCAATATCTCTTATCCAATTTCTCTTGATAACATCCCTCTTTTATAATATAGATATCTCTTATCCAATTTCTCTTTTCCAATATCTCTTATCCATTTCTCATGATAACATCTCTCTTTTATAATATAGATATCTCTTATCCAATTTCTCTTGTCCAATATCTCTTATCCAATTTCTCTTGATAACATCACTCTTTTATAAGATAGATATCTCTTATCCAATTTCTCATGTCCAATATCTCTTATCCAATATCTCTTGATAACATCCCTCTTTTACAATATAGATATCTCTTATCCAATTTCTCTTGATTACATCCCTCTTTTATAATATAGATATCTCTTATCCAATTTCTCTTGCCCAAAATCTCTTATCCAATTTCTCTTGATAACATCCTTCTTTTATAATATAGATATCTCTTATCCAATTTCTCTTTTCCAATATCTCTTATCCAATTTCTCTTAATAACATCCATCTTTTATAATATAGATATCTCTTATCCAATTTCTCTTTTCCAATATCACTTATCCAATTTCTCTTGATAACATCCCTCTTTTATAATATAGAAATCTCTTATCCAAATTCTCTTGTCCAATATCTCTTATCCAATTTCTCTTGATAACATCCCTCTTTTATAATATAGATATCTCTTATCCAATTTCTCTTTTGTAATATCTCTTATCCAATTTCTCTTGATAACATCCCTCTTTTATAATATAGATATCTCTTAAGAGGAGGTGGGGAATTTTATGCCTTGTCCAATATCTCTTATCCAATTTCTCTTGATAACATCCCTCTTTTATAATATAGATATCTCTTATCCAATTTCTCTTTTCCAATATCTCTTATCCAATTTCTCTTGATAACATCCACTTTTATAATATAGATATCTCTTATCCAATTTCTCTTGTCCAATATCTCTTATCCAATTTCTCTTGATAACATCCCTCTTTTATAATATAGATATCTCTTATCCAATTTCTCTTGATAACATCTCTCTCTTATAATATAGATATCTCTTATCCAATTTCTCTTGGCCAATATCTCTTATCCAATTTCTCTTGATAACATCCCTCTTTTATAATATAGATATCTATTTTCCAATTTCTCTTTTCCAATTTCTCTTATCCAATTTCTCTTGATAACATCCCTCTTTTATAATATAGATATCTCTTATCCAATTTCTCTTTTCCAATTTCTCTTATCCATTTCTCATGATAACATCCCTCTTTTATAATATAGATATCTCTTATACAATTTCTCTTGTCCAATATCTCTTATCCAATTTCTCTTGATAACATCCCTCTTTTATAAGATAGATATCTTTTATCCAATTTCTCATGTCCAATATCTCTTATCCAATATCTCTTGATAACATCCCTCTTTTATAATATAGATATCTCTTATCCAATTTCTCTTGATAACATCCTCTCTTATAATATAGATATCTCTTATCCAATTTCTCTTGTCCAAAATCTCTTATCCAATTTCTCTTGATAACATCCTTCTTTTATAATATAGATATCTCTTATCCAATTTCTCTTTTCCAATATCTCTTATCCAATTTCTCTTCATAACATCCATCTTTTATAATATAGATATCTCTTATCCAATTTCTCTTTTCCAATATCACTTATCCAATTTCTCTTGATAACATCCCTCTTTTATAATATATATATCTCTTATCCAAATTCTCTTGTCCAATATCTTTTATCCAATTTCTCTTGATAACATCCACTTTTATAATATAGATATCTCTTATCCAATTTCTCTTGTCCAATATCTCTTATCCAATTTCTCTTGATAACATCCTTCTTTTATAATATAGATATCTCTTATCCAATTTCTCTTGATAACATCTCTCTCTTATAATATAGATATCTCTTATCCAATTTCTCTTATCCAATATCTCTTATCCAATTTCTCTTGATAACATCCCTCTTTTATAATATAGATATCTCTTTTCCAATTTCTCTTTTCCAATTTCTCTTATCCAATTTCTCTTGATAACATCCCTCTTTTATAATATAGATATCTCTTATCCAATTTCTCTTTTCCAATATCTCTTATCCATTTCTCATGATAACATCTCTCTTTTATAATATAGATATCTCTTATCCAATTTCTCTTGTCCAATATCTCTTATCCAATTTCTCTTGATAACATCACTCTTTTATAAGATAGATATCTCTTATCCAATTTCTCATGTCCAATATCTCTTATCCAATATCTCTTGATAACATCCCTCTTTTACAATATAGATATCTCTTATCCAATTTCTCTTGATTACATCCCTCTTTTATAATATAGATATCTCTTATCCAATTTCTCTTGCCCAAAATCTCTTATCCCATTTCTCTTGATAACATCCTTCTTTTATAATATAGATATCTCTTATCCAATTTCTCTTTTCCAATATCTCTTATCCAATTTCTCTTAATAACATCCATCTTTTATAATATAGATATCTCTTATCCAATTTCTCTTTTCCAATATCACTTATCCAATTTCTCTTGATAACATCCCTCTTTTATAATATAGAAATCTCTTATCCAAATTCTCTTGTCCAATATCTCTTATCCAATTTCTCTTGATAACATCCCTCTTTTATAATATAGATATCTCTTATCCAATTTCTCTTTTGTAATATCTCTTATCCAATTTCTCTTGATAACATCCCTCTTTTATAATATAGATATCTCTTAAGAGGAGGTGGGGAATTTTATGCCTTGTCCAATATCTCTTATCCAATTTCTCTTGATAACATCCCTCTTTTATAATATAGATATCTCTTATCCAATTTCTCTTGTCCAATATCTCTTATCCAATTTCTCTTGATAACATCCCTCTTTTATAATATAGATATCTCTTATCCAATTCCTCTTGTCCAATATCTCTTATCCAATTTCTATTGTCCAATATCTCTTATCCAATTTCTCTTGATAACATCCACTTTTATAATATAGATATCTCTTATCCAATTTCTCTTGTCCAATTTCTCTTATCCAATTTCTCTTGATAACATCCCTCTTTTATAATATAGATATCTCTTATCCAATTTCTCTTGATAACATCTCTCTCTTATAATATAGATATCTCTTATCCAATTTCTCTTGTCCAATATCTCTTATCCAATTTCTCTTGATAACATCCCTCTTTTATAATATAGATATCTCTTTTCCAATTTCTCTTTTCCAATATCTCTTATCCAATTTCTCTTGATAACATCCCTCTTTTATAATATAGATATCTCTTATCCAATTTCTCTTTTCCAATATCTTTTATCCATTTCTCATGATAACATCCCTCTTTTATAATATAGATATCTCTTATCCAATTTCTCTTGTCCAATATCTCTTATCCAATTTCTCTTGATAACATCCCTCTTTTATAAGATAGATATCTCTTATCCAATTTCTCATGTCCAATATCTCTTATCCAATATCTCTTGATAACATCCCTCTTTTATAATATAGATATCTCTTATCCAATTTCTCTTGATAACATCCCTCTTTTATAATATAGATATCTCTTATCCAATTTCTCTTGTCCAAAATCTCTTATCCAATTTCTCTTGATAACATCCTTCTTTTATAATATAGATATCTCTTATCCAATTTCTCTTTTCCAATATCTCTTATCCAATTTCCCTTCATAACATCCATCTTTTATAATATAGATATCGCTTATCCAATTTCTCTTTTCCAATATCACTTATCCAATTTCTCTTGATAACATCCCTCTTTTATAATATAGATATCTCTTATCCAAATTCTCTTGTCCAATATCTCTTATCCAATTTCTCTTGATAACATCCCTCTTTTATAATATAGATATCTCTTATCCAATTTCTCTTTTTTAATATCTCTTATCCAATTTCTCTTGATAACATCCCTCTTTTATAATATAGATATCTCTTAAGAGGAGGTGGGGAATTTTATGCCTTGTCCAATATCTCTTATCCAATTTCTCTTGATAACATCCCTCTTTTTTAATATAGATATCTCTTATCCAATTTCTCTTGTCCAATTTCTCTTATCCAATTTCTCTTGATAACATCCCTCTTTTATAATATAGATATCTCTTATCCAATTTCTCTTGTCCAATATCTCTTATCCAATTTCTATTGTCCAATATCTCTTATCCAATTTCTCTTGATAACATCCCACTTTTATAATATAGATATCTCTTATCCAATTTCTCTTGTCCAATATCTCTTATCCAATTTCTCTTGATAACATCCCTCTTTTATAATATAGATATCTTTTATCCAATTTCTCTTGATAACATCCCTCTCTTATAATATATATATCTCTTATCCAATTTCTCTTGTCCAATATCTCTTATCCAATTTCTCTTGATAACATCCCTCTTTTATAATATAAATATCTCTTATCCAATTTCTCTTGTCCAATATCTCTTATATAAAAGAGAGATGTTATCAAGAGAAATTGGATAAGAGATATTGGACAAGAGAAATAGGATAAGAGATATCTATATTATATAAGAGGGATGTTATCAAGAGAAATTGGATAAGAGATATTGGAAAAGAGAAATTGGATAAGAGATATTGGACATAGGGCACGGTTTATTTAATGGCTGAGTTTTTCTCCACCACAAATTTCAAATTCACCCAAATTTCAAGTTTTCCCACAAAATTTCAAGTTTCCCCCAAATTTAAGTTTTTCCCCAAAATTTAAGTCCCCCCAAAATTGTCATTACCACCTAGGACAAACTTGCCACGTAGGACAAAGCTTTGTCCTAGTAGGATAAGATTCAAAATCTTCATATAATTTCTCTTGTCCAATATCTCTTATCCAATTTCTCTTGATAACATCCCTCTTTTATAATATAGATATCTCTTATCCAATTTCTCTTTTCCAATATCTCTTATCCAATTTCTCTTGATAACATCCATCTTTTAAAATATAGATATCTCTTATCCAATTTCTCTTTTCCAATATCTCTTATCCAATTTCTCTTGATAACATCCCACTTTTATAATATAGATATCTCTTATCCAATTTCTCTTGTCCAATATCTCTTATCCAATTTCTCTTGATAACATCCCTCTTTTATAATATAGATATCTTTTATCCAATTTCTCTTGATAACATCCCTCTCTTATAATATATATATCTCTTATCCAATTTCTCTTGTCCAATATCTCTTATCCAATTTCTCTTGATAACATCCCTCTTTTATAATATAAATATCTCTTATCCAATTTCTCTTGTCCAATATCTCTTATATAAAAGAGAGATGTTATCAAGAGAAATTGGATAAGAGATATTGGACAAGAGAAATAGGATAAGAGATATCTATATTATATAAGAGGGATGTTATCAAGAGAAATTGGATAAGAGATATTGGAAAAGAGAAATTGGATAAGAGATATCTATATTATAAGAGATGGATGTTATCAAGAGAAATTGGATAAGAGATATTGGAAAAGAGAAATTGGATAAGAGATATCTATATTATAACAGATGGATGTTATCAAGAGAAATTGGATAAGAGATTTTGGACAAGAGAAATTGGATAAGAGATATCTATATTATAAGAGAGGGATGTTATCAAGAGAAATTGGATAAGAGATATCTATATTATAAAAGAGGGATGTTATCAAGAGAAATTGGATAAGAGATATTGGACATGAGAAATTGGATAAGAGATATCTATATTATAAAAGAGGGATGTTATCAAGAGAAATTGGATAAGAGATATTGGACAAGAGAAATTGGATAAGAGATATCTATATTATAAAAGAGGGATGTTATCAAGAGAAATGGATAAGAGATATTGGAAAAGAGAAATTGGATAAGAGATATCTATATTATAAAAGAGGGATGTTATCAAGAGAAATTGGATAAGAGATATTGGAAAAGAGAAATTGGAAAAGAAATATCTATATTATAAAAGAGGGATGTTATCAAGAGAAATTGGATAAGAGATATTGGACAAGAGAAATTGCATAAGAGATATCTATATTATAAGAGAGAGATGTTATCAAGAGAAATAGGATAAGAGATATCTATATTATAAAAGAGGGATGTTATCTAGAGAAATTGGATAAGAGATATTGGACAAGAGAAATTGGATAAGAGATATCTATATTATAAAAGAGGGATGTTATCAAGATAAATTGGATAAGAGATATTGGACATGAGAAATTGGATAAGAGATATCTATATTATAAAAGAGGGATGTTTTCAAGTGAAATTGGATAAGAGATATTGGACAAGAGAAATTGGATAAGAGATATCTATATTATAAGAGAGGGATGTTATCAAGTGAGATTGGATAAGAGATATCTATATTATAAAAGAGGGATGTTATCAAGAGAAATTGGATAAGAGATATTGGAAAAGAGAAATTGGACAATAGATATCTATATTATAAAAGATGGATGTTATCAAGAGAAATTGGATAAGAGATATTGGACATGAGAAATTGGATAAGAGATATCTATATTATAAAAGAGGGACGTTATGAAGAGAAATTGGATAAGAGATATCTATATTATAAAAGAGGGATGTTATCAAGAGAAATTGGATAAGAGATATTGGACATGAGAAATTGGATAAGAGATATCTATATTATAAAAGAGGAATGTTATCAAGAGAAATTGGATAAGAGATATTGGACAAGAGAAATTGGATAAGAGATATCTATATTATAAAAGAGGGATGTTATCAAGATAAATGGATAAGAGAAATTGGAAAAGAGAAATTGGATAAGAGATATCTATATTATAAAAGAGGGATGTTATCAAGAGAAATTGGATAAGAGATATTGGAAAAGAGAAATTGGAAAAGAGATATCTATATTATAAAAGAGGGATGTTATCAAGAGAAATTGGATAAGAGATATTGGACAAGAGAAATTGGATAAGAGATATCTATATTATAAGAGAGAGATGTTATCAAGAGAAATTGGATAAGAGATATCTATATTATAAAAGAGGGATGTTATCAAGAGAAATTGGATAAGAGATATTGGACAAGAGAAATTGGATAAGAGATATCTATATTATAAAAGTGGATGTTATCAAGAGAAATTGGATAAGAGATATTGGAAAAGAGAAATTGGATAAGAGATATCTATATTATAAAAGAGAGTTGTTATCAAGAGAAATTGGATAAGAGATATTGGACAAGAGAAATTGGATAAGAGATATCTATATTATAAGAGAGGGATGTTATCAAGAGAAATTGGATAAGAGATATCTATATTAAAAAAGAGGGATGTTATCAAGAGAAATTGGATAAGAAATATTGGAAAAGAGAAATTGGATAAGAGATATCTATATTATAAAAGAGGGATGTTATCAAGAGAAATTGGATAAGAGATATTGGACATCTGAAATTGGATAAGAGATATCTATATTATAAAAGAGGGATGTTATCAAGAGAAATTGAATAAGAGATATTGGACAAGAGAAATTGGATAAGAGATATCTATATTATAAGAGAGGGATGTTATCAAGAGAGATTGGATAAGAGATATCTATATTATAAAAGAGGGATGTTATCAAGAGAAATTGGATAATAGATATTGGAAAAGAGAAATTGGATAAGAGATATCTATATTATAAAAGAGGGATGTTATCAAGAGAAATTGGATAAGAGATATTGGACATGAGAAATTGGATAAGAGATATCTATATTATAAAAGAGGGACGTTATCAAGAGAAATTGGATTAGAGATATTGGACAAGATAAATTGGATAAGAGATATCTATATTATAAAAGAGGGATGTTATCAAGAGAAATTGAATAAGAGATATTGGACAATAGAAATTGGATAAGAGTGATGTTATCAAGGGAAATTGGATAAGAGATATCTATATTACAAACGAGAGATGTTATCAAGAGAAATTGGATAAGAGATATTGGACAAGTGAAATTGGATAAGAGATATCTATTATATAAAAGACGGATGTTATCAAGAGAAATTGATAAGAGAATTTGGACATGAGAAATTGGATAAGAGAATTTGGATATCTATTATATAAAACAGGGAAATTGAATAAGAGAAAATATAAGTGATGAGATTTTGAGGGATAAAAGAGGAGGTGGGGAATTTTGCACATACAACCCCGATTTTTGTATTTTTGCCTATGGACCCTCCGCACACACACCCACACTTTTTATTCTCACCCCTTCCGGCCAATTTTTTTCCAGTTCTATGAAGATTTTGAATCTTATCCTACTAGGACAAAGCTTTGTCCTACGTGACAAGTTTGTCCTTGGTGGTAATGACAATTATGGGGGGACTTAAATTTTTGGGGGAAACTGTGGTAATGGCAATTATGGGGGGACTTAAATTTTTGGGGAAAACTTAAATTTGTGGGGAAACTTGAAATTTTGTGGGAAAACTTGAAATTTGGGGGAACTTGAAATTTGTGGGGGAGTAAAACTCAGCCATTAAATAAACCGTGCCCTATGGGCACGGGTAATGACTAGTATATATATATAACTATATTATAAAAGAGGGATGTTATCAAGAGAAATTGGATAAGAGATATTGGAAAAGAGAAATTGGAAAAGAGATATCTATATTATAAAAGAGGGATGTTATCAAGAGAAATTGGATAAGAGATATTGGACAAGAGAAATTGGATAAGAGATATCTATATTATAAGAGAGAGATGTTATCAAGAGAAATTGGATAAGAGATATCTATATTATAAAAGAGGGATGTTATCAAGAGAAATTGGATAAGAGATATTGGACAAGAGAAATTGGATAAGAGATATCTATATTATAAAAGTGGATGTTATCAAGAGAAATTGGATAAGAGATATTGGAAAAGAGAAATTGGATACGAGATATCTATATTATAAAAGAGAGTTGTTATCAAGAGAAATTTGATAAGAGATATTGGACAAGAGAAATTGGATAAGAGATATCTATATTATAAGAGAGGGATGTTATCAAGAGAAATTGGATAAGTGATATCTATATTATAACAGAGGGATGTTATCAAGAGAAATTGGATAAGAGATATTGGAAAAGGGAAATTGGATAAGAGATATCTATATTATAAAAGAGGAATGTTATCAAGAGAAATTGGATAAGAGATATTGGACATGAGAAATTGGATAAGAGATATCTATATTGTAAAAGAGGGATGTTATCAAGAGAAATTGGATAAGAGATATTGGACAAGAGAAATTTAATAAGAGATATCTATATTATAAGAGAGGGATGTTATCAAGAGAGATTGGATAAAAGATATCAATATTATAAAAGAGGGATGTTATCAAGAGAAATTGGATAAGAGATATTGGAAAAGAGAAATTGGATAAGAGATATCTATATTATAAAAGAAGGATGTTATTAAGAGAAATTGGATAAGAGATTTTGGATAAGAGAAATTGGATAAGAGATATCTATATTATAAGTGAGGGATGTTATCAATAGAAATTGGATAAGAGATATCTATATTATAATAGAGGGATGTTATCAAGAGAAATTGGATAAGAGATATTGGACATGAGAAATTGGATAAGCGATATCTATATTATAAAAGAGGGATTTATAAAGAGAAATTGGATAAGAGATATTGGACAAGAGAAATAGGATAAGAGATATCTATATTATAAAAGAGGGATGTTATCAAGAGAAATGGATAAGAGATATTGGAAAAGAGAAATTGGATAAGAGATATCTATATTATAAAAGAGGGATATTATCATGAGAAATTGGATAAGAGATATTGGAAAAGAGAAATTGGATAAGAGATATCTATATTATAAAAGTGGGATGTTATCAGGAGAAATTGGATTAGAGATATTGGATAAGAGAAATTGGATAAAAGATATCTATATTATAAGAGAGAGATGTTATCAAGAGAAATTGGATAAGAGATATCTATATTATAAAAGAGGGATGTTATCAAGAGAAATTGGATAAGAGATATTGGACAAGAGAAATTGGATAATAGATATCGATATTATAAAAGTGGATGTTATCAAGAGAAATTGGATAAGAGATATTGGACAAGAGAAATTGGATAAGAGATACCTATATTATAAAAGAGGGTTGTTATCAGGAGAAATTGGATAAGAGATATTGGACAAGAGAAATTGGATAAGAGATACCTATATTATAAGAGAGGGATGTTATCAAGAGAAATTGGATAAGAGATATCTATATTATAAAAGAGGGATGTTATCAAGAGAAATTGGTTAAGAGATATTGGAAAAGAGAAATTGGATAAGAGATATCTATATTATAAAAGAGGGATGTTATCAAGATAAATTGGATAAGAGATATTGGACATGAGAAATTGGATAAGAGATATCTATATTATAAAAGAGGGATGTTTTCAAGTGAAATTGGATAAGAGATATTGGACAAGAGAAATTGGATAAGAGATATCTATATTATAAGAGAGGGATGTTATCAAGTGAGATTGGATAAGAGATATCTATATTATAAAAGAGGGATGTTATCAAGAGAAATTGGATAAGAGATATTGGAAAAGAGAAATTGGACAATAGATATCTATATTATAAAAGATGGATGTTATCAAGAGAAATTGGATAAGCGATATTGGACATGAGAAATTGGATAAGAGATATCTATATTATAAAAGAGGGACGTTATGAAGAGAAATTTGATAAGAGATATCTATATTATAAAAGAGCGATGTTATCATGAGAAATTTGATAAGAGATATTGGACATGAGAAATTGGATAAGAGATATCTATATTATAAAAGAGGGATGTTATCAAGAGAAATTGGATAAGAGATATTGGACAAGAGAAATTGGATAAGAGATATCTATATTATAAAAGAGGGATGTTATCAAGATAAATGGATAAGAGATATTGGAAAAGAGAAATTGGATAAGAGATATCTATATTATAAAAGAGGGATGTTATCAAGAGAAATTGGATAAGAGATATTGGAAAAGAGAAATTGAAAAAGAGATATCTATATTATAAAAGAGGGATGTTATCAAGAGAAATTGGATAAGAGATATTGGACAAGAGAAATTGGATAAGAGATATCTATATTATAAGAGAGAGATGTTATCAAGAGAAATTGGATAAGAGATATCTATATTATAAAAGAGGGATGTTATCAAGAGAAATTGGATAAGAGATATTGGACAAGAGAAATTGGATAAGAGATATCTATATTATAAAAGTGGATGTTATCAAGAGAAATTGGATAAGAGATATTGGAAAAGAGAAATTGGATAAGAGATATCTATATTATAAAAGAGAGTTGTTATCAAGAGAAATTGGATAAGAGATATTGGACAAGAGAAATTAGATAAGAGATATCTATATTATAAGAGAGAGATGTTATCAAGAGAAATTGGATAAGAGATATTTATATTAAAAAAGAGGGATGTTATCAAGAGAAATTGGATAAGAAATATTGGAAAAGAGAAATTGGATAAGAGATATCTATATTATAAAAGAGGGATGTTATCAAGAGAAATTGGATAAGAGATATTGGACATCAGAAATTGGATAAGAGATATCTATATTATAAAAGAGGGATGTTATCAAGAGAAATTGAATAAGAGATATTGGACAAGAGAAATTGGATAAGAGATATCTATATTATAAGAGAGGGATGTTATCAAGAGAGATTGGATAAGAGATATCTATATTATAAAAGAGGGATGTTATCAAGAGAAATTGGATAAGAGATATTGGAAAAGAGAAATTGGATAAGAGATATCTATATTATAAAAGAGGGATGTTATCAAGAGATATTGGATAAGAGATATTGGACATGAGAAATTGGATAAGAGATATCTATATTATAAAAGAGGGACGTTATCAAGAGAAATTGGATTAGAGATATTGGACAAGATAAATTGGATAAGAGATATCTATATTATAAAAGAGGGATGTTATCAAGAGAAATTGAATAAGAGATATTGGACAATAGAAATTGGATAAGAGTGATGTTATCAAGGGAAATTGGATAAGAGATATCTATATTACAAACGAGAGATGTTATCAAGAGAAATTGGATAAGAGATATTGGACAAGTGAAATTGGATAAGAGATATCTATTATATAAAAGACGGATGTTATCAAGGGAAATTGATAAGAGAATTTGGACATGAGAAATTGGATAAGAGAATTTGGATATCTATTATATAAAACAGGGAAATTGAATAAGAGAAAATATAAGTGATGAGATTTTGAGGGATAAAAGAGGAGGTGGGGAATTTTGCACATACAACCCCGATTTTTGTATTTTTGCCTATGGACCCTCCACACACACACACCCACACTTTTTATTCTCACCCCTTCCGGCCATTTTTTTCCAGTTCTATGAAGATTTTGAATCTTATCCTACTAGGACAAAGCTTTGTCCTAAGTGGCAAGTTTGTCCTTGGTGGTAATGACAATTATGGGGGGACTTAAATTTTGGGGGGAAACTTAAATTTGGGGGGAAATTTGAAATTTTGTGGGAAAACTTGAAATTTGGGGGAATTTGAAATTTGTGGGGGAGAAAAACTCAGCCATTAAATAAACCGTGCCCTATGGGCACGGGTAATGACTAGTCTATATTATAAAAGAGGGATGTTATCAAGAGAAATTGGATAAGAGATATTGGACATGAGAAATTGAATAAGAGATATCTATATTATAAAAGAGGGACGTTATCAAGAGAAATTGGATTAGAGATATTGGACAAGATAAATTGGATAAGAGATATCTATATTATAAAAGAGGGATGTTATCAAGAGAAATTGAATAAGAGATATTGGACAATAGAAATTGGATAAGAGTGATGTTATCAAGAGAAATTGGATAAGAGATATCTATATTATAAACGAGAGATGTTATCAAGCGAAATTGGATAAGAGATATTGGACAAGAGAAATTGGATAAGAGATATCTATTATATAAAAGACGGATGTTATCAAGAGAAATTGATAAGAGAATTTGTACATGAGAAATTGGATAAGAGAATTTGGATATCTATTATATAAAACAGGGAAATTGAATAAGAGAAAATATAAGAGATGAGATTTTGAGGAATAAAAGAGGAGGTGGGGAATTTTGCACATACAACCCCGATTTTTGTATTTTTGCCTATGGACCCTCCACACACACACCCACACTTTTTATTCTCACCCCTTCCGGCCATTTTTTTTCCAGTTCTATGAAGATTTTGAATCTTATCCTACTAGGACAAAGCTTCGTCCTACGTGACAAGTTTGTCCTTGGTGGTAATGACAATTATGGGGGGACTTAAATTTTTGGGGGAAACTGTGGTAATGGCAATTATGGGGGGACTTAAATTTTTGGGGAAAACTTAAATTTGTGGGGAAACTTGAAATTTTGTGTGAAAACTTGAAATTTGGGGGAACTTGAAATTTGTGGGGGAGAAAAACTCAGCCATTAAATAAACCGTGCCCTATGGGCACGGGTAATGACTAGTATATATATATAACTATATTATAAAAGAGGGATGTTATCAAGAGAAATTGGATAAGAGATATTGGACATGAGATATTGGATAAGAGATATCTATATTATAAAAGAGGGATGTTATCAAGAGAAATTGGATAAGAGATATTGGACAAGAGAAATTGGATAAGAGATATCTATATTATAAGAGAGGGATGTTATCAAGAGAGATTGGATAAGAGATATCTATATTATAAAAGAGAGATGTTATCAAGAGAAATTGGATAAGAGATATTGGAAAAGAGAAATTGGATAAGAGATATCTATATTATAAAAGAGGGATGTTATCAAGAGAAATTGGATAAGAGATATTGGACATGAGAAATTGGATAAGAGATATCTATATTATAAAATAGGGACGTTATCAAGAGAAATTGGATAAGAGATATTGGAAAAGAGAAATTGGATAAGAGATATCTATATTATAAAAGAGGGATGTTATCAAGAGAAATTGAATAAGAGATATTGGACAATAGAAATTGGATAAGAGTGATGTTATCAAGAGAAATTGGATAAGAGATATCTATATTACAAACGAGAGATGTTATCAAGAGAAATTGGATAAGAGATATTGGACAAGAGAAATTGGATAAGAGATATCTATTATATAAAAGACGGATGTTATCAAGAGAAATTGATAAGAGAATTTGGACATGAGAAATTGGATAAGAGAATTTGGATATCTATTATATAAAACAGGGAAATTGAATAAGAGAAAATATAAGTGATGAGATTTTGAGGGATAAAAGAGGAGGTGGGGAATTTTGCACATACAACCCCTATTTTTGTATTTTTGCCTATGGACCCTCCACACACACACACCCCCACACTTTTTATTCTCACCCCTTCTGGCCATTTTTTTTCCAGTTCTATGAAGATTTTGAATCTTATCCTACTAGGACAAAGCTTTGTCCTACGTGGCAAGTTTGTCCTTGGTGGTAATGACAATTATGGGGGGACTTAAATTTCGGGGGAAAACTTAAATTTGGGGGGAAACTTGAAATTTTGTGGGAAAACTTGAAATTTGGGGGAACTTGAAATTTGTGGGGGAGAAAAACTCAGCCATTAAATAAACCGTGCCCTATGGGCACGGGTAATGACTAGTCTATATTATAAAAGAGGGATGTTATCAAGAGAAATTGGATAATAGATATTGGAAAAGAGAAATTGGATAAGAGATATCTATATTATAAAAGAGGGATGTTATCAAGAGAAATTGGATAAGAGATATTGGACATGAGAAATTGGATAAGAGATATCTATATTATAAAAGAGGGACGTTATCAAGAGAAATTGGATTAGAGATATTGGACAAGATAAATTGGATAAGAGATATCTATATTATAAAAGAGGGATGTTATCAAGAGAAATTGAATAAGAGATATTGGACAATAGAAATTGGATAAGAGTGATGTTATCAAGGGAAATTGGATAAGAGATATCTATATTACAAACGAGAGATGTTATCAAGAGAAATTGGATAAGAGATATTGGACAAGTGAAATTGGATAAGAGATATCTATTATATAAAAGACGGATGTTATCAAGAGAAATTGATAAGAGAATTTGGACATGAGAAATTGGATAAGAGAATTTGGATATCTATTATATAAAACAGGGAAATTGAATAAGAGAAAATATAAGTGATGAGATTTTGAGGGATAAAAGAGGAGGTGGGGAATTTTGCACATACAACCCCGATTTTTGTATTTTTGCCTATGGACCCTCCACACACACACCCCCCCACACTTTTTATTCTCACCCCTTCCGGCCATTTTTTTCCAGTTCTATGATGATTTTGAATCTTATCCTACTAGGACAAAGCTTTGTCCTAAGTGGCAAGTTTGTCCTTGGTGGTAATGACAATAATGGGGGGACTTAAATTTTGGGGGGAAACTTAAATTTGGGGGGAAACTAGAAATTTGTTGGGAAAACTTGAAATTTGGGGGAATTTGAAATTTGTGGGGGAGAAAAACTCAGCTATTAAATAAACCGTGCCCTATGAGCACGGGTAATGACTAGTCTATATTATAAAAGAGGGATGTTATCTAGAGAAATTGGATAAGAGATATTGGACATGAGAAATTGGATAAGAGATATCTATATTATAAAAGAGGGACGTTATCAAGAGAAATTGGATTAGAGATATTGGACAAGATAAATTGGATAAGAGATATCTATATTATAAAAGAGGGATGTTATCAAGAGAAATTGAATAAGAGATATTGGACAATAGAAATTGGATAAGAGTGATGTTATAAAGAGAAATTGGATAAGAGATATCTATATTATAAACGAGAGATGTTATCAAGCGAAATTGGATAAGAGATATTGAACAAGAGAAATTGGATAAGAGATATCTATATTATAAGAGAGGGATGTTATCAAGTGAGATTGGATAAGAGATATCTATATTATAAAAGAGGGATGTTATCAAGAGAAATTGGATAAGAGATATTGGAAAAGAGAAATTGGACAATAGATATCTATATTATAAAAGATGGATGTTATCAAGAGAAATTGGATAAGAGATATTGGACATGAGAAATTGGATAAGAGATATCTATATTATAAAAGAGGGACGTTATCAAGAGAAATTGGATTAGAGATATTGGACAAGATAAATTGGATAAGAGATATCTATATTATAAAAGAGGGATGTTATCAAGAGAAATTGAATAAGAGATATTGGACAATAGAAATTGGATAAGAGTGATGTTATAAAGAGAAATTGGATAAGAGATATCTATATTATAAACGAGAGATGTTATCAAGCGAAATTGGATAAGAGATATTGGACAAGAGAAATTGGATAAGAGATATCTATTATATAAAAGACGGATGTTATCAAGAGAAATTGATAAGAGAATTTGGACATGAGAAATTGGATAAGAGAATTTGGATATCTATTATATAAAACAGGGAAATTGAATAAGAGAAAATATAAGAGATGAGATTTTGAGGGATAAAAGAGGAGGTGGGGAATTTTGCACATACAACCCCGATTTTTGTATTTTTGCCTATGGACCCTCCACACACACACCCACACTTTTTATTCTCACCCCTTCCGGCCATTTTTTTCCAGTTCTATGAAGATTTTGAATCTTATCCTACTAGGACAAAGCTTTGTCCGACGTGACAAGTTTGTCCTTGGTGGTAATGACAATTATGGGGGGACTTAAATTTTGGGGGGAAACTGTGGTAATGGCAATTATGGGGGACTTAAATTTTGGGGGAAAACTTAAATTTGTGGGGAAACTTGAAATTTTGTGGGAAAACTTGAAATTTGGGGGAACTTGAAATTTGTGGGGGAGAAAAACTCAGCCATTAAATAAACCCTGCCCTATTGGCACGGGTAATGACTAGTATATATATATATCTATATTATAAAAGATGGATGTTATCAAGAGAAATTGGATAAGAGATATTGGACATGAGAAATTGGATAAGAGATATCTATATTATAAAAGAGGGATGTTATCAAGAGAAATTGGATAAGAGATATTGGACAAGAGAAATTGGATAATAGATATCTATATTATAAGAGAGGGATGTTATCAAGAGAGATTGGATACTATATTATAAAAGAGAGATGTTATCAAGATAAATTGGATAAGAGATATTGGAAAAGAGAAATTGGATAAGAGATATCTATATTATAAAAGAGGGATGTTATCAAGAGAAATTGGATAAGAGATATTGGACATGAGAAATTGGATAAGAGATATCTATATTATAAAATAGGGACGTTATCAAGAGGGATAAGAGATATTGGAAAAGAGAAATTGGATAAGAGATATCTATATTATAAAAGAGGGATGTTATCAAGAGAAATTGAATAAGAGATATTGGACAATAGAAATTGGATAAGAGTGATGTTCTCAAGAGAAATTGGATAAGAGATATCTATATTACAAACGAGAGATGTTATCAAGAGAAATTGGATAAGAGATATTGGACAAGAGAAATTGGATAAGAGATATCTATTATATAAAAGACGGATGTTATCAAGAGTAATTGATAAGAGAATTTGGACATGAGAAATTGGATAAGAGAATTTGGATATCTATTATATAAAACAGGGAAATTGAATAAGAGAAAATATAAGTGATGAGATTTTGAGGGATAAAAGAGGATGTGGGGAATTTTGCACATACAACCCCGATTTTTGTATTTTTGCCTATGGACCCTCCACACACACACACACCCACACTTTTTATTCTCACCCCTTCCGGCCATTTTTTTCCAGTTCTATGAAGATTTTGAATCTTATCCTACTAGGACAAAGCTTTGTCCTACGTGGCAAGTTTGTCCTTGGTGGTAATGACAATTATGGGGGGACTTAAATTTCGAGGGAAAACTTAAATTTGGGGGGAAACTTGAAATTTTGTGGGAAAACTTGAAATTTGGGGGAACTTGAAATTTGTGGGGGAGAAAAACTCAGCCATTAAATAAACCGTGCCCTATGTGCACGGGTAATGACTAGTCTATATTATAAAAGAGGGATGTTATCAAGAGAAATTGGATAAGAGATATTGGAAAAGAGAAATTGGATAAGAGATATCTATATTATAAAAGAGGGATGTTATCAAGAGAAATTGGATAAGAGATATTGGACATGAGAAATTGGATAAGAGATATCTATATTATAAAAGAGGGACGTTATCAAGAGAAATTGGATTAGAGATATTGGACAAGATAAATTGGATAAGAGATATCTATATTATAAAATAGGGATGTTATCAATAGAAATTGAATAAGAGATATTGGACAATAGAAATTGGATAAGAGTGATGTTATCAAGGGAAATTGGATAAGAGATATCTATATTACAAACGAGAGATGTTATCAAGAGAAATTGGATAAGAGATATTGGACAAGTGAAATTGGATAAGAGATATCTATTATATAAAAGACGGATGTTATCAAGAGAAATTGATAAGAGAATTTGGACATGAGAAATTGGATAAGAGAATTTGGATATCTATTATATAAAACAGGGAAATTGAATAAGAGAAAATATAAGTGATGAGATTTTGAGGGATAAAAGAGGAGGTGGGGAATTTTGCACATACAACCCCGATTTTTGTATTTTTGCCTATGGACCCTCCACACACACACACACCCACACTTTTTATTCTCACCCTTTCCGGCCATTTTTTTCCAGTTCTATGAAGATTTTGAATCTTATCCTACTAGGACAAAGCTTTGTCCTAAGTGGCAAGTTTGTCCTTGGTGGTAATGACAATTATGGGGGTACTTAAATTTTGGGGGAAAACTTAAATTTGGGGGGAAACTTGAAATTTTGTGGGAAAGCTTGAAATTTGGGGGAATTTGAAATTTGTGGGGGAGAAAAACTCAGCCATTAAATAAACCGTGCCCTATGGGCACGGGTAATGACTAGTCTATATTATAAAAGAGGGATGTTATCAAGAGAAATTGGATAAGAGATATTGGACATGAGAAATTGGATAAGAGATATCTATATTATAAAAGAAGGACGTTATCAAGAGAAATTGGATTAGAGATATTGGACAAGATAAATTGGATAAGAGATATCTATATTATAAAAGAGGGATGTTATCAAGAGAAATTGAATAAGAGATATTGGACAATAGAAATTGGATAAGAGTGATGTTATCAAGAGAAATTGGATAAGAGATATCTATATTATAAACGAGAGATGTTATCAAGCGAAATTGGATAAGAGATATTGGACAAGAGAAATTGGATAAGAGATATCTATTATATAAAAGACGGATGTTATCAAGAGAAATTGATAAGAGAATTTGGACATGAGAAATTGGATTAGAGAATTTGGATATCTATTATATAAAACAGGGAAATTGAATAAGAGAAAATATAAGAGATGAGATTTTGAGGGATAAAAGAGGAGGTGGGGAATTTTGCACATACAACCCCGATTTTTGTATTTTTGCCTATGGACCCTCCACACACACACCCACACTTTTTATTCTCACCCCTTCCGGCCATTTTTTTTCCAGTTCTATGAAGATTTTGAATCTTATCCTACTAGGACAAAGCTTTGTCCTACGTGACAAGTTTGTCCTTGGTGGTAATGACAATTATGGGGGGACTTAAATTTTGGGGGAAAACTGTGGTAATGGCAATTATGGGGGGACTTAAATTTTGGGGGAAAACTTAAATTTGGGGGGAAACTTGAAATTTTGTGGGAAAACTTGAAATTTGGGGGAACTTGAAATTTGTGGGGGAGAAAAACTCAGCCATTAAATAAACTGTGCCCTATGGGCACGGGTAATGACTAGTATATATATATATATCTATATTATAAAAGAGGGATGTTATCAAGAGAAATTGGATAAGAGATATTGGACATGAGAAATTGGATAAGAGATATCTATATTATAAAAGAGGGATGTTATCAAGAGAAATTGGATAAGAGATATTGGACAAGAGAAATTGGATAAGAGATATCTATATTATAAGAGAGGGATGTTATCAAGAGAGATTGGATAAGAGATATCTATATTATAAAAGAGAGATGTTATCAAGAGAAATTGGATAAGAGATATTGGAAAAGAGAAATTGGATAAGAGATATCTATATTATAAAAGAGGGATGTTATCAAGAGAAATTGGATAAGAGATATTGGACATGAGAAATTGGATAAGAGATATCTATATTATAAAATAGGGACGTTATCAAGAGAAATTGGATAAGAGATATTGGAAAAGAGAAATTGGATAAGAGATATCTATATTATAAAAGAGGGATGTTATCAAGAGAAATTGAATAAGAGATATTGGACAATAGAAATTGGATAAGAGTGATGTTATCAAGAGAAATTGGATAAGAGATATCTATATTACAAACGAGAGATGTTATCAAGAGAAATTGGATAAGAGATATTGGACAAGAGAAATTGGATAAGAGATATCTATTATATAAAAGACGGATGTTATCAAGAGAAATTGATAAGAGAATTTGGACATGAGAAATTGGATAAGAGAATTTGGATATCTATTATATAAAACAGGGAAATTGAATAAGAGAAAATATAAGTGATGAGATTTTGAGGGATAAAAGAGGAGGTGGGGAATTTTGCACATACAACCCCGATTTTTGTATTTTTGCCTATGGACCCTCCATACACACACCCACCCACACTTTTTATTCTCACCCCTTCCGGCCATTTTTTTTCCAGTTCTATGAAGATTCTGAATCTTATCCTACTAGGACAAAGCTTTGTCCTACGTGGCAAGTTTGTCCTTGGTGGTAATGACAATTATGGGGGACTTAAATTTTGGGGGAAAACTTAAATTTGGGGGGAAACTTGAAATTTTGTGGGAAAACTTGAAATTTGGGGGAACTTGAAATTTGTGGGGGAGAAAAACTCAGCCATTAAATAAACCGTGCCCTATGGGCACGCGTAATGACTAGTCTATATTATA